>JAQIWN010000355.1:0-36091 GCA_034699025.1 Entomobrya cf. arborea Gr-Col-00668
TTTCTTTTAACTCTGCTCTGCTCCACAACAAATGAAAATGCAAAAGAAGAGAGTCTCACCTCAGCATAGTACTTATTTTTTTATTCTTAGGATAATACAGTAATTAGCAAACATACCTTGACATTTCTGATCAGATCCACATATCAATCCATAATCGGAATCGCATAGAGCATCATTCTCGTTACAACTTTCCGTTAATTGTTTGGCACAAACAAAGCAGCATGAGCAATCCCGGCGGGCAGTCACCCTCCCGTTGGGACAGTCTGTGGATGTTAAATTCTTCTCACATGGCACACCACCACCATCGCACATACAACTTGATTTAACATTGTCACTACTGCTATTACTTAATGATAGATTACTACTATTACTAATGCTAGTGGAGTTGCTATTTACATTCGCATCTTCCGGGTGTCCAGATACGTTAACAATAAATAAAAATCCTAGCAAAGCTGCTACTACGAGTGACTTTTTCATAGACATTTTGAAGGCATTCATTGTTCCATCTCCGCCAAGCAGTAAAAAATGTCTTAATTTTAGTTTTGCCATCTTAACTGTTCTCCTACATGTGCAAAAAAAAATTGAGAAAGGTGCACTTGTACACGCTACTTATAACAAGTACGCCTGAACTTAATTCTTATGTGTATGTTGAGTTGCTCAATACCTCGAAACGCTTCATTTAATCTACACTTTGATACATGAAGCCGGCTTACAACAGCTAATGTTCATCCTCTTTTTAATTGTTAATTGCTTGCAAAAGCGTTTTGCTCTTGTTTTAACCCCACGCATTCAAAGTAGCAGTTCAAAGATATTCGCTAGCAAACATGTTAGCAAAATACTCATAAAAATTCACCAAACATTTATCTCACTTTCATTTCCTTCCAAACCTCCTCCTCTTAGCTGATGTCGTCACTTTCACTAAAACCAACATAAATCCTACTCTGTTTATAGAAAAAATTATGAAGGATTTTGTTGTGCTCATGTCTCAACGCGTATGTCAACCAGTAGACTTCACTTCACGCTTAATCATGCAAAACAGAATGACAAATATCCTTGATCTTCTTAGGTGTATTTGAAGCTTTTGGACTTAAAGGACGGACACAAGATACAAAGTAGTGGGCCCTTTTCTGTACTTAACAAGGCGCAAGGTGAGTCAACAACACCTCACAAGAAAAAGGACACTAACCGATCCAGACAAACAATGACAAAATTCGTCCTTGTTTATTGAGTGTATATTATATAGTATACCATATACCCACCCTGCAGTTTCACCTTCTCTTCACGACCGTAGCCCCACAAAACAGACACAAATAAATCCAAACAAATTACAATCTCACATCAGTTTCGATTTTCAAGTCTTCACGTAAGCATGGGTAAAAATTCAATGAAATTTACTAATTTACAAGGTCAGACCACCGAGATATAGTTATTCGAATTGTATCAGGCGTCATTCTTTTTGTCGATCTTCATTTTTTTGTCAGTATAACAATTTATCATGGGTGTTTTCCAGAAATATTGTTATTTATCTACTAAGAATCCAATACAGCCAGTTCAGTGAAAAAAGCCGATTCCTTTCAGTAACTCAATAAATTTCGGCACAGCTACTAAAAATCACTGTGTAAGCAGGATGATGATCATGTACACTTCTTTTCATGCAGGTGAAATTCCAGTTGTTATCTGATCTCCAGACTTAGGCAGTCTACAACCTGGTTATTCTATTATCTTGCATATAAGCTGAAGGACTTCCTTTTTCGCCACTACAATAAAACAGCCCTCCATCCGCTCTTCATGACATTGCAGTCAAACACACTCGACTTAAATTCGTCTTAACAACTTTCTTGGGATAATGTTTATATATCATGCACTAAATCACTAAACCGATACCGTTGTTTCTTTTTTTTCTGCCTAGTTGACTGCTGGAAAAAAGAAAATAAAGATAATGATCCGGCACAGTAAAAAAAGGGTGGCTTTCGTTTACTTTGCCTCGTTTTTTACTATTATTATAACTTATAACAACAATCACAAAAATTGTTACATTCTTATAAACTTTTTATGCATGCAACGCAACGTTACTTGCGTTGTTGCCTCACAAAGGATTCAAAGAAGGGAAAACCCAAAAAAAAGCTCAGCGCAGCAGCAACCTACAATTGCTTGTCTTACTCGGCCCTTGCACGAAACTCTACTGATTACTCATAAGGAAGGTAAAATTGCAGGTGAGACAGCAGAAGAAGGATAAGCATAAAATATTAGAAAGGAGCTAGAGAGGTAAGCGTGTGAGCTGAATTATACGTAGACACATTCATGTAAAACTTCTACAGGACAACAGATGCATAATGTGAAATCCTTAAGTGTGCTTGATATTGTTTCGTTGCAGTAGACGAAAGATGTAAACATTGTAGTAATACAAATATGCATACACAGAGAAACAACAATTTTTTTCTGTGACTTTATTTATCAAGAGAGTAACTTTTTTTGAGAGAGAGATTAATGTGAAATACAGTGGTGGTGAGTGGAGAGGGAGGCAAACGTAGTAAAAATGTTTCAAAAGATGCTGGTATGGTGGTGGTGGATCATCTCTTTTTGGTGGATGGGTTATGTTACTTTTTGTGGTAAGTATTGAACCAACCTTCGTGAGTAAAATTGATAGTAAGTGAACATGATCCCAACAAACTTTTTTCCTTGCTTTTAATGTATGATCATGCAAATGAATTCATACGTTTTCGAAGATTTCAAGTAGATGATAATAATATCTAGTGATACCTCATAATAATAATATATTTTCTATTATCTACATATTGTATATTGGAATTATACCTTTGGGAGTATATAGGAGTATCATGAATATAATGATTGTGTGGGTAGGAGGTTGCTTGATAAGTCATCTCTGAAGAAGATTCTACTTCCACGCTTGATACGGTTTCATCTCAATACATGAACACAATATTTCTTAGAATTAAAATGATACCTACCCTATTAGTTTGATAGGGTATTTTTTAAATAATGAATTCTATCAGATACATATGTAAAAAAAGGTTTATTACAATGTTAAGTGAATGCATGTTTATGAAGAATATACACAACAATTTTATGGTTTTTATTTGGAAAATCAGAAAAACAACTGAGATTTTATGTTTAGGTGAGTATTAACAATCATCAAATATTTTTAATGAATACTTATATTCTTGCTTGATTGAAGCTGAATTGAACCTGGAATTATAAAACGTAAACGATCAAACTTGTACTACTTGGTCAACTTTGTACTTTGTATTCTCACGTCACTAGTTTGAAACTTTTTCTTTACCTTTTGATTTTGACATGCCTTTAGTTTCGTAATCATGATTGTATCCGAAATGCCGACATGCTAATTTTGAATTTTAAAAGCGAGAGAAAATGGCGGATGTACATAAAATATCAGAATGAAAATTATAACTTATGTGCTAAAAGTATTATCGCACAACGCACACAAAATTTAAATTGTCTCTTTCTACAAAAAAATTACCCTTCGTAAAATATTTTTTCGGCTTTTTGAACTACATATTTTTTTCATGCATGCTGATGGGATGGTTAAGTGTGAGTAACTGTTGAGTTTTACAGCTAACTACAACTACGCTTTAAAAATCTATTGCATCACTCGCAACCAGGAGAAATACGAAGGGTTTATTATGAATGAGAAATGAAAATTCAGGCAGGTAGATTGTAAGGTAATGCTTTTTACCATTGTTATTGTCACTGCACAAAAAATAACAAAGCAAAAAATATCCCGAAACATTATCATACAAGCCGGGTAAAATATGGTTGTGATGATTATCATCCCACGAAATGAGAAGCTCAATTTTTTACACGATTATTACAATTACAAGGCGCAGACAAGAAGCGGACAGCTACTAAAAAACTGTTTGATTTTTAGAGTAGATTACAATTGCATACATTTGTAATGTCCATTTTTATGTTTTCCTACCTTCAAACTAATAAAACATTTTGCAAAAAAAAAACGTTTTGTAATAGTACCATCCGGTTGATTACGGCATTAGAAGTCAGTTGCTTTCTTTATGGGATTCTTAGTAAATGTATTTCATCATGATTCTTTTTATCTCTTCATAGAATATTTATGAAGTATCTATACTTATTTGCATAACATACCAACTTACAAACCACATTTAAAATAGCACCATCATCATAACATTACCACCATCTTTAGAGACGTGAAAAGGGTGCGCACCTTAATTCACCTTAGCATAGTACAGTAGACACAACATCCTGAAAATTTGTGAAAATATTTTAGGGACATGACATGATCTGTGTGTGAGATGAGGAATGAGGATGAGTGAACAAGTGAAGCGTCAGAGAATGGTTGACGGAATAGATCATGATGACGACATTGCTTGAACACAATATGGGCCACAGTATGCAATGTGGCTTTAAAAAGTGTACATTCCGCCAAACAGGACCTTATTATTTAGGGAACTGCTTTGGATTACGTAGCTATAATGTTAAAGTACAATGTGCATTTGGCTTCAAGATGCTTTTTTGGCTCTTCCACTCTTCCACTTGAGGTTCACAATTTAGTTCGTTTTTAAGGGACACGATGTGGATGCATTATACTAATAAATTGAATTAGACATTATAAGAAAACCCATCAGTGCCTTACACGTAAACCTACATTCTGTATGCCATTTAAAAGTACAGTACACTAATAGTATACTTAGCAAGGGTTTAAATCAAACTCTTTTGCTAGACTAGAAAAAGAAGCTGCTGTTGGATGTTGTGTTTGTGTGCATTATAGAGATGTCAGAACCGCGCTTATGGTCTGAGCATGACTAAGCGGATGTTTATCGAGTTTATAACAAATAAGCAGAGTGAATATAACTGGAATATAAGGATGTATAGAAATATTCAAAAATTCAAATCATTGGTACACCACACTCGAAAACTCCATCTTAAGGTTTTTATGATTATGATGATGTTTAGCCTATGGCAAAACAATTACGAGTTTTAAATAACCCATTGTAACGACTTAAGTAAACACTCATACAAAAATATGTAATGTATAACTAACAGGGTATAGAACCGAGGTGCCGCTCCGACCTGGGCAAGCCAGTAGGTGAATTATATTTATAATTAAGTATAAAATAATTATCCATACTCATTTTTCTGCAAAACTGACATTTGACATGGTGGCGTTCTAGACGTATTTAGCTAGGAAGGCTCTTTTATGCGTGCTAATCATCGTAAACCTGCGATTCAACTGCTGTTATGTATATGTGCTTTAATATGCAGAAAAAACTTAATTTACACTAAAAACTGTTAGAAAAATGTATACACATGCGTCAAAATATTCTCATTCGGCTTAAAGAGGTAGAACGTATCCTTTGAACAATTATTTAAGGGTCAAATGGCTACGCATAACGAATCTAAGCTTAAGTCGACTGTCAGTTTTGCAAAAAAAGAGTATGGATAATTATTTTATGCTTAATTATAAATATAATTTACCTACTGGCTTGCCCAGGTTGGAGCGGCACCTCGTGACTATACCCTGTAAGTATTAACATTAGACTTTAAACAACACGTCTAACCCTCATCACCTTCCCTGGAATTTGGAAAGTTAGAATTTCTTACCATTTTTGTCAAATATAATAATATTCGAAATTTATAATCTGACTAAGGAATATGCTTCCGCCATTAATTGGTCGGATACCAGCTTCCAGCTCTAACTCTAAAAGTGAACGATTTTGGCTGTTAAATAAAGAAGAGGGGTATTGAAATAGATAGCGTTATCCCAAATTGGAATTCATTATTATTCTGTACTGTAATAAATATTTGAATTCTAAAAACAATTCGAAGATTCCTAACTTACAGTTTAGGGTCGATGGACGTTTGGAAAGGGATACAGACATATCTAGCATTCGAATGAAGTACTCAATCAGTAGAGCACATAGTAATAAGCCAGATTTTGATATAAGCTCGAACGAAACGAAAAAGGTAACGAAGAATCCAGTTGTTGGGGTTTGCCATTTTTCGTTTATAAAATCATGATGCAGAAGGGTATGAAATAGAGTATGGATGGACAGTGTAGAATATGGATCTATTTTTTATTTGTAAATGCTTAATGGTACATACGATTGTGTACATTTTTGGTACATGTTCGCGTTTTACTCAAGGAGGGTGTGACTGGAATACAAAGCGATGATTACTGATTAGTGATTACTGGTCATTCATCTGGATCAGTTAAATGAATACGATTTCATCTTTATGTTGAATTGTTTATTAGTAAGATGTAAACGTGGGTGTTGGATTAGTTAAAACTTCTTGCCCAATGATCTCAGAAATTCCTGCTACTCATAAATTTAAAGCTTTTGTGAAGCGAGTTATTGAGAATGCATATACTAAAATGGGCAGCTACCTGGAAGATGTCGAATTTTAATGAGTTTAATGGGTAAGCCGGTCTATTGAACTGAAAAGATTGCTTGTGTGTGTACATCATTACTTGCAAACGTTGCTTGCATAAAATAGTAAAAACATCTCAACTTTTTTAAACAATAGATGGTGTAAAAATGATAAACTGTTAATGTAATTTTCCATAGAAGACCGTTTATAGTCACAAATTATAAAGATATATGTTCCTTTATCGTTGATGTTCTATTACACATGGTTTAAGTACTCGTCAAATAAAGGTATTAAACGCATGAAGATGGATATTTATTTACATTAAACTGTTACTGTTAAACGTTCCCTTATGTTACCTTGTAGTGCATTGATAAATTATATTTACGAAAATACCAAAATGAAACAAACGTTCTCTGGTTTTGTATTTATTTCAAATATTTTTCTTTAACATCTTGATCCGCTGATTTTAGTTATTACTTTTTTTTACAAGGTGATATATTTTAGCCAAGTCACCGCACACACCTAAATCCTGTAATCAGACAAATCAGATAAGAAAATGCATCAAAGTTTAATATTTCAATTTTTTTTCATAAATTGCTACTAGCCAAAATTCAAGGACTGTCCAATCAAATTTCATTCAACTCCAGTTATGAAGTTACAGTTAACACTTCAATAGTGCAGCTATAATAAATCAAAGGTGTTTATTCGCAGTATATGAAAAAACAAAAATGCTATTTTGGACATACATGCCACGTGTAATATTTTTGGTCGATGTTATTTGTCCACACTCTAGTAGCAATACTAGCAATGATAAATCTTGTATTCATTTATATGAATTATGCACATCCTGTTGATGCGAAGATTTGTCTTATCTTCAAAAAGTTTTGCTCTATATACAACTTTATTAGTCTTTTGAGTGTTTTATTCAGCTCATGCAAACTTTGTAATGCCAAATTGATGTTTTTGTTATTTTGTGATTTTTTGGAAATTCCTTCAAGATTTTTTAGTACTTTACACGACTGAACGTACGCACTACATCAAACACCTGCACGACAATATTACATTACACGCTACATTTAGTTACAACTTTTTTGTAAAATTTAGGAAAATTGCCTTTAGACAGTATTCTCAGTTTACTCACTTTTTTATACCAAGCAATAAAATCCTTCTTAAAATAGACATAAAAGGTCTAGATGTTAGATCCATCGCATGCTTTATAAACCCTTTAAGTTCTTACAATTTAATTCTATTTAAAATTATCAGCGATATACAAACAGCAGGCAAATAAAAATGTCGTACTTTTTGCACCTTAGTTTCGTCTCGTTATAACTCTTAAAATTTTGGTCTACTGTTGTCAGCTTTTAAAAATCATACAAAAGCTTTTAACATCATAACATTTTTTGTCTCCCTCTTGCATAATGGTATAATAAAACTTACTCGCGCAAAAAATATGTAGCAAAATCTTTTATATTTCAAAGAATTGCATTTATTTGCTTATTTTAACGGGCTCAGAAAAATACTCGATCACTATATAAATGAGTCAATGACACGAGATCAACAATGAAACAATCCAGGATCAAATACAAGAATTCCGGTCATTACAATTCAATTAGGTACTATTCATAAATCATAACAAGTTGTAACCACGATATCTCGATTTTTAAAATCTGCATTAGTATACAAAAACAGTATAAATTCGAAAAAACACCAAAAATCCACCAACAAAAAAATCTCAAGGTTAACTTTAACAAGCTAAGCCATTTTTACATGCATATTAAGTAAAGTAGGTACATTCAAGTAAACAGCAAACACAAACAACCATAATATTTTGATGTTTTATGCATGCCGTTTCTTGTTGCACTATTTCTTATTACACGTCTTTTATATGGGGAACAATAGACCGTATCCAAGAAGTGTACCATGCAAGTACGGGTTACGGATGCACTGTAATATTACCTCTTTACTTTGGGGAACGGAGATAAAACTCAGGTAGTTTTACATACCACGTACGTACAATTGCTTAAATCAATGCTTGCGCTTTTTCGTCGACTTACATCTTGAAATAAGAAAATGATACAGAATCGTTTAGATTACCGGTCTCGCTTCGTTGGGCATGTTTTTTTGCCTTTGAAAAAACCCAAGGATGTTTGTATGCTTCCAGTATCTTGAGAGGATTTGAATAAAGAAGCATAAAAGGGAAAACAGGTAAGTAAGTAAATTAACGTTGCATTCCAATTTTGTGTGGTAAGGAATCACTGGACAGATATGTAGTATGACAGTGGACTCATCATATGTTATCCAATTTTCTTCACACATTGTACATTTTATGGTTGCGTCACTTCGTTTAGAGTCCTAAAATCAAGGAGTTGAATGCATAAAGTAAGCATGATACACGATGGATCAACAAGTGGTTACTAAACAATACTCACATAAATGTGTAAATTTGCACAATCTAATGTATATAATATTTTGATAACACTGCATGGCGAACAGTCCAGTGTCTTCTGTATTATTAAAGAATGTATGCCAAAATTTATAACGTTGACCGTGGGATTTTAAACAAGAAAGCTCTTCAGTTTGCTTTATATACGACATAAAATTCTCTGACCAATAACAAAAACAAAAAACTGGTTTAATTATTGCATGGTCATCGTATAGAAAGTTTTAGTTCTGTTGAAAAAGCATTTGAATTTAGTTGTAAAATTGTGTCTCTATCTTTATCTTCATTTTATTTTGTAGCATGTAATTTATGATGGGAACTTATTTCTCATTAGAGAATGAATAGTTAAAGTTAAAACGTGTACTCAGGAAGGAATAGGTTAGGACGATATGTGTTAGTCAGGTCGAAAGGAAGCGGATTTTTTACTATTTTTTCCATGTTGATTCGGATTAGGTAATAGGTTGCTGTTGCTCTTTGCAGTTTGCATAAAAACCAGTCAGTATAATATAGTCACGAGTGAATACTATTTTTTTTACAAGTTGAGAAGTATTGCATTATAGCTTAAAATTTGCATTGCAAAAAAGGTTTTTAACATGTCCACTACCAAAGTTAGTACACCTTCCTGTGCGACTCCAAAAGTTCGAAAATCCGTGATGGATATCCTAATTTTAATATTGTTTTATATCTATACGTTTATTGTAAAAATTATTCGACCAGTATTAGCTCTAATGGCAATGTCCACTGTAAAATGGTTAGTCGAGAGAAAGCTAAAGTCAGCGGGTATTGGAGTTAACGAGGGTGCGCCTGGTGACTTGAAAATTACTAACGATGAAGCATATCTGAAGTTTCTGCTTGAGGGGGATTTGGGAGCTATTGAGTCTGTCATGAGAGGCTATATGGAATATGATGGGGTGAAAACATTTGAGAAAATATTTGAGATGAGAAAATTCCAAAATGTAGCGCATCCTTTGTATAATATTTTGTGCAAGGCGCAGCTACATTTGCCAATGCGCTCATGGGGCTCAGGAGAACAGCCAGGTTTTTGAAGCATAAAATATTTTAAAATAAAATTGCATACAAATTGAATTAAATCAAAATATATTTGTTTTGAATTCATTTTAGGAAATGATCTCTTCAAAATCATGTTAGATGAGAACATGCAATACTCTTGTGGATATTGGAGAAATGCTGGCACACTTAAGGAAGCTCAAGAAGCTAAACTTGACTTAATTGCGAGAAAGCTTCACCTAAAACCTGGAATGCGTGTGCTGGATGTAAATTGTACCTTTGGAGGTTTGGCAAAATACCTTGCAAAAAATCATGGTGTCAACGTAGTTGGCTATACTTTATCTAAACAACACAAAGTGTTTGGTGACAAGTTATGCAAAGAGCTTCCAGTGGAAATTAGGATTGGTAGCTACCTTGATTTGGATGACAAGGAACAGTTTGATCGCATTGTGAGCATTGGAACCTTAGAAAATGTAACTGTAAAATCCTACCAAGAAGTTTTTGACAAGCTTAAATCAGTTATGGCGGATGATGGGATTTTATTGGTGCAAGAAATGGGAATCAGTCACAAATCCAGTCCGAGTTTACTCTGGTGTCAGAAATACGCGTATATTCCTCATCATCAAGATCTTTTGGGGGCATTAGATGAAACATTTGTTGTGGAGGATTGGCATAACTTTGGTTATGATGCTTTTAAAACATTTGAAGCATGGGAAAAGAATTTAGAGAAGGCTTGGTCGAAATTGGTGTTCAGATATGGAGACGAATTTAGGAGAATGTGGATGTTGTATTTACATGCATTCCAAGCCATGTGGAAAACTAGAGCAGGACAAGTTTGGCAGATTGTGCTAACCAAAGATGGACACAAGGAGGGATACCAGTCATATCGTTAAAGATTAATGGTGTTTTAAAGTTAATTAATACTCGATATCCAACATAAAATTAAAGTACGAATTGTATACTTTAACTACTTACTTTACTTGTAGAGCTTTAAAACTAGAAATAAACGTTTCTTTCAAATAAATGTAATTGTAACCAAATAAATATGATTGAACTACATACCTACATATAGTGTGAGAGTAGTAAATAAACAGATCGTTTTATTGTGTAACTTCAAATAATTTGAAGTATTTTTTCACAGATTCGCATCATAATAAGTGATTAAATTTTTATGATTGCATTTTTACCATAAAGTGGAGCTTTCAGAAAAGCAGGTGAACTGATGTAATTTTTGATTTGAGGGATGTCCTCAATCCTTGTCGTATAGGCCTGCAATAAATACAAGATAAAATAATTCGAAGTAGACAAAAAATCTAACTGTAAGTTTTTCTTAACAATTTTACAATGAGCACAACAATTTTTTCACAACATGCATGTGTCCGAAAATGCATTGCTACCTGTAAGTTGGGAAATTCCTCTAGGCATTTGGAGTCGAATGTACGAATTTGGTCGAGCACTTCATACACGAAAAAATCCACGTATGCGATGTCGTCTCCTACGAGGTACTTTTTCTCTTGCAAGAATTTTGACAAGTATCCAAGTCTCACAGGTAACAGTTCTTTATATTTCTGTTCCAAAGCCTCCTACTCGTATCATAAAAGGAAAAAATAATACGTAATTTTTGTTATATGACTTTCATTAATCAAATGAATGACTTACCGTGTGCTGGTAGAGAACAGGAATGAATCCGCAATACACCAAATCATACATAAAGTTGTCAACTGTGTCAATTTGTGTTTGGGCTTCGATGGTTTTTCCAAGCAATTCAGGCTTTCTGGTCCTGCACAAATATTTCATGATTGCCCTTGATTCGGTCACCTTCTGAGAGGCATCCAGCAAGTATGGAAGCTGCAAAGGTCATTGTGCGGAACGGATAGTGTTTTAAACACAAATCATGTTTTAAAATAGAGTATGCCAAACAAGAGAAATATATACATTTGGGAAATCCAGATTAAGTACATCTCTGGCTGCATGCCAGTTATCTTTGGTAAGTTGTGGAGTAAGTTCAAAGTATTTATCCTCGTAGTCTACTTCCAGGTATGCAAGAAGGAGACGGATAGGTTGTCCAAGCTGCAAAAGAAATACATTTTAAAGAAAATTAAATGGCCATTTCTTGAATTTCTTTCATGTTTCATGAAACAATGAAAAATATTTCTGAAATACTTACTCCTCTGATGTTCCAGTAACCCAAACAGGGTTTACTTGATGTAGAAGACATGGCAGGTTATTTTTCAGAGTTTTACAGTTTTCGTATATGACAGGACAACTTCAAACCACAAGACGTGTTAGTCGATGCAAAAATAAAAGTTCTGAGCTAGATAATAATTCACAATATTTTACAAACTTTAAAATTTCCTGAAATGCAGTACGGAGAAGGCTAAATTGAGATAATAGTGAGCCACATCAGTCTAATTGATTTCTGTATGTACTAACGATGACATTAGTGTATGCCAAAGTCAAAACTGAAAGTTGGTATCAGTCAAAACAACGATCTTTGCTAGGCATTAATATTTATGACCATGGTTGACCGGTATATACCCCGCGTGTATTGCACTTAATGTTATTTGCCATTTATCCATTAGCTGTTGATGAATTCAAGGTCAAAAAATTTCCTCACGTTAATCTTCATGCATATCTTTCTACATTATGATGATTTAGTATGCTTTCATGCAACCATGCAGCGTTCAGTGGATGACATTTCAGTCCAGTGGCTATTATTTTCATGATATTAAATGATATTAATTCGTGGTACAAACAAATGATAAAAAAATAATAACGACATAGGAGATTAGTTCACTAGTGCAGAATTTGTCCTGAATTTATTTATTGTGACATTGCATTGTAATCTGTAAAGTTCAAGGAAATGTTGAATCTTTAAATTTTAATTATTGCATCCATACCAAAAATTGGAGATTTAATGCAGTTTGGAGAAGCCAAATACTCCTTGATAGCACGAATGCCTTCAACTCTATCACAATACGCTTGTAATGCTGCGAATGCGTCCAGACACTTGGCATCATAGGCACGCAAGTCACGAAGAACTTCATAAACCAGGAAATCAGCGTAGGACAAGTCGTTTCCAGCTACAAATTGCTTGTCCTTCAAAAACTTATCCAGATATCCCAATTTAAGGGGTTCATTTTGCTTGTATTGTTTGTGCAGCTCTTCCTATTGGTTGTAAACAATATTTGACAGGTATGTATGCTATGTCTCTCATGCAAAATGCATCTTCATATTTAATTCCTAATTACTGTTGCGTAAGTTGGTTTTCATCAACATATACTTACAGTGTACTGGTAAATAACAGGAACGATCCCCGAATAAAAAAGGTCGTAGATCATGTTATCCACAGCATCAATGTCCGTCTGAGCCTCGGTAGTTTTGCCAAGCAATTCAGGTTTGTGAAGGCGGCACAAATACTTCATAATGGCACGAGATTCCGTAACACCCTTTTTACCATCTTTCCAATAAGGGAGCTAGAACACATACATGATAAATATTGTACACATTTGATATGAAGAATGTCATAAAAGGTTCATCAAGAAAAATTATCTCACATTTGGAAAATCTAAGCCAAGCTTCTCCTTGTCTGCAAGCCATGACTCTCGATCGTCATAAAGCTTTTCCTCGTAATCCAATTCCAAATAAGCAAGAAGAAAACGGATGGGTTGGGCCAACTAATTATTATATAAAATTTAATTAAGAGTAGATAAGTTTTAGCATTTATTATCGAACCGTTATATAACAATATTTATTTATATCATTTAAAGTGAAACTTACTCCTCTAATCCTCCAATATCCTAAAACAGGTTTGCTGGACATTTTGGTGACTCAAATTATAAACTTGATATATTCGGATGTCTGTAACTAGCTGCCAAGTGCCGAACGATAAAGTGACACTCTCTGAGTTCTTTACAATCTATTTTAATGACCCGAAACCTCAAAGATCATGTTATTTTGCATGAGTTGAAATCAATGTTATCTCTAATGCTTGTAATGAGGGTGTGTAAGTAATGTGAACAAATTATACAAATAAACTACAGCATTGAAGATAGCAGCACACGCCTCCAGACACGGTCCAATGACGATTATACAGCTCATAGTGTCAGTCATTGTGAGAGTGAGTGACAATTAAGTTTACGAGCAATAAAGTAACAAATTCAAAAATCAAGGCCACGTAATGACGTGCTATGATACTTACGTAGAAACGGAATACACATTTATTTCGCTTTCATTTCATGCATACGAAGTCAAACACGGTATAATACTGTATGTTAAATGTAATCTAGTTGGAACTTCATGATCACCCTCTAGCATAATTTCATGTATGCCTAATTAAAAAATAAAACTCTTCCACTAGCTGATTGACACGTAATTGCTCAGCTAGAGGTATGGAACCGTTCTTGGGCCAAACCTTGAAAATGAAAGTATTAAATTTGTATAATATACATAGTACGTCAATCTCAACAGTTTTGTTTCTTGCACCATCTACTGCATCCTACTAAAGTTTACTTTGAAGCAGACCTTCGTCTTTCAGAGTGCAGCTCTCACTCCAGTAGAAAGCTCTGTTGACTAGAAAAGTGAAGCCTAACTTAATTGTATCTTGAATACTTGAATCATAACAAAATCATGAACCTTCTACTTCAGAGCTATTTCTTTGCTAGTTATTTGTAAACATTACGAATTAAAATTTAACGCGGAGGACTAAAACTGAATATGTTCTCAAGATGATTGTAGTATAGTATGTTTCCTGAATTTTAACATGGCTGTGGGTAATTTTGAGAGCATCAAATTTAGATAAAACATTTACCGATAACTAGAAGTCGCCGTCTCCAGTTACCCCATGAATTGACAGAATGGTGGTAGCTGGTAGAAGAGATTGCGAAGGAATATGTGATATGAGTAGAATTCGTGCTACTAAAAACTACCATTAGATGATGCTCCAACGGCTAAATATCATTACGCGGAATAATATATGTATTTGATTTGGCGATTCGTTGTACTCAATATTTGCCTCATATAATAAGTGTCAAGTAAGTTCTACAAAGTGTTAGAATTATAATTGACATGACGTATCTATTTAAAAAATATAAATAAATAAATTTATAGACTTATCTATGAATCTAAATAATTATGTTTGATTTCGGTGGAATAGTTGTATAATTTTCATTAATATTTTTTACAATTCGTTTTATAACCAGATAGAGTGTATGAATATTTTTCTTCTTCATGATTTCAAATTAAACAAGCGGTATAGTTTATTGTGTAAAACCGCCTCTCTAAAAGCCATCTTGAGATGTTTGTCGTTCTCTGTTTAATGAGTACACACCTATAATACTTATTTCAATTCAATTACTTATACCACGACGCAATAGATATATTAGACTATATTAGACATTAAGGTTTGTCAAGAAATGTTAATAATAGTAGTACAAAGTGTTTTCATCCATTAAAACCACGAATATTAAAAAAGGTTATCATGAAAAGAACAATTTTGTGTGCGTATCCTTTTATTCGGCGAATTTCATTAAAAACCGACTTTATACACTTTCAGATGAAGGTGACAATTTGGAGTACTTTTCTTCGCTTCTTGTGCATTAAGTACTTTCTTTCAATTCAAATGATAATGATTGTTTGCTGCTAAAGTACGTATAAATGCTTCCATAGTGGAATATAATATAATACCATCATTACTTCTCGTCTCTCATGCATTTCGTTAAAAGTTTACTTCTTTTTCCTGCAAACAAGAAGACAAGTAAACCTGAAATGGCATATTTTATCATCATCATCGTGTGTATAAGTAAATGAATAGAATGAATGAATGAAAAATAAATGAGATGATGACGGAGAAAAGGGTGTGTGTATAAATTCATTCAGCAAACAATAATATGCATGATATGTAACGTTTGCCTGCTTTCTCAAGTACTTTGTAAATAAAAGATGAGACAGAGACACATTTCCATATTATAAGAGAACCAAGTACAAACTACAAACAGCAACCACAACAGCAAGAGAAGAGAGGACTAGTGGATAGATGAACTGCTCAAACAGCTAAAATGATAATGATGGTTATACGATAAGTTATAATATAGTGAGTAAATAAGTGTACCACGCGCTATTATAGTGCTTTTTTGCTAATGATGGTTTTTCATTTCATGTACATATTTTATGCGCATAATTCATTTATACTAAAAAGCTATTCTTAAATCTATGCATTCACAGGAAATCTATACACACATGTTCACATTTCACATTACCATTTTGATGACGAAGGATATTACAGAAGGTGACAATGTGAATAATATTGTAAAGCGCTGTGTTAAAAAATTATGTACCAATTTTCAATTTAACAAAAGCAAATGTATTTTATCAGGATTTCATTTTCAAAGCAGCAAATTTTTACATGTGTTTTTTAAACGGTTCATACATACGATAAACCCTGGTCAACTGATATGCATTAAAGACACTTTTAAGTATGTAGCTCCAAAATGTGAATTACTGAAATTTAGCATTAGCCGAGCATTAGACGAAAATGTATGTTTACAGCTCTTGCAGCATTGCATTGTACGATTAAATAAATGCTAAATCTAAAACTTCAAAAAGACAAATGTGTTATTTTTTAAATCATCAATATGGTCAGACAGGACAGTTTGTTAAGAACTCAAGTGGCAAAAAATGTTATACGCTCGAGCTAATAATGAATGGCTTGCCTTTTTTCCTCTTGTCTTGCCTAGTTTGCCTCGATGATCTCTGCAGAAGTAAACGATTTACTTCGTTTACAAAACCAAGCCCAGGCGTACATGAATACGAAAGTATGAATGGGGGACCTAAAAAGCATTGAGAGCATTTTTTTGTTAGTTAATTTTTTGAATAAATCAGAAATGCATAGATTTCGAATGTGTTAAAGTTTGGTTTTGTATTCAAACCTCAAAGCAATAAACGCTGATGATAATGAGAATATTATAACAATTCTAAATGGACAATGGACTTTCTCTAAACAGCTGCATTTAAGTACCAGTCAATGTGCACTGCAGCAGCAAAGAGCAGAGGAGCAGTTGTGTTTTCTAGTGGATTTTATGTAGTTTTATCGTAGCATTGTGTAGTATAATAAAATAGTAATATAAACGAAACTAGCATTATCGCGATGATCATCATGATTATGGCTAAAAGATTGTAAAGATATACCCCATATAAACTACAAATACGCTTGTTTAGCTTTGAATAGAGTAAAATTTTGATGATGACATATTTAACTATTGCTCTGGCTTTGCAGCGTTAAAAATCCAATCCAGATGTGCATATATATACTTTTTAAAGTATCTCTATTATAATGAAAGGTTGTTGGGTGGAGGAAGGAACGATAAACAAACTTATATTTTGGTTTTGTACGCATTCATACATAGAGATAGATATTTTTACTCATTTATCATTGAATGAAGTTCAAAGAGTGAGAGAGAAAAGAAAGGAAAAGGGGGAGACTCTCTGGGATATGCAATGCACACATAAGAGAAACATAAGTGTGTAGTATAATAATAATAATAAAATAGAGAGAGATAAAAAGGTACATGAGAGAAGTGCTCTGTTCTGTTATTCTCTCTCCCTTTTCTGTTATATTCCTCCGTCGACAGTGTTCGGCTTGAGAGCAATGTTGCTCAAGAAGGTTGGGCTTGAGTTCCTGTCAGAGCCGCCCAGAGAAGCTCATTTACGACGGTGGATTGGCTCAGAGGCCTGGCGGAATCGTCCTCTGGATTCTCGAGAGACATGTTATTAGCTCCTCTTGGCATCCCCTCCGAGAGTCCTCGTCCATTAATGTCTCTTGACAAAAGAAGAAGCTAGCAAATCAAACAAAATCGTTGCTCGTGTCTTGAAGCTCCCCTCAAGTGTTCTTTCATGCAAGAAAGCATGTTGTACACTAGAAAAGCATAATAATAAGAATACATTATAGAAAAGAAAAAAAGGTAAAAAAAGATTACTCCGTCCGTGTCTACTTTACACAGTCACCTCTCTCTTGGTATATCATTAGCGCACCTATCCAATATGTATCCACATATAAATCCCTAAACCCAATAAAAAATATACATATTGTCTCTATTTATATAAAAGTTATAATGTGTCTTTTATTTTCCTTTTTATTATTTTATTTTTAGAAAGAAAAAAAACTCAATAAAAAGGTACAAGACAAATATCAAAAGAGAAAAGTACAAGCAAACTCCTTATTTTACTCAAACAAACCTAAAACATACCATCATATCATCATCAGAATAATCGTAAAGGTAAAGCCTCTTCTTCCTTCCGTCTCATAACACTACTTACCCCAGAACACTTACACAAGAAAAGAGAGAGATTAGTTATACCTGTCATCATTTTTCAGAGAATCTACTACTGGAGCACTGGAGAAGTCAACAAAACAAGGCAAAGAGCAATCAAACCAAACCACATCATCGTCATCATCATAAAACATCGTGTGCTCAATATCTGCTCTTCTCATCTTAACCCATCATCTTCATCATTATCAACATCAACTCTAAAGAGAAAAAAGAAGAAGAATAAGAGCCAAGAGCCACTAGCACCACCATACCAGCTGCTATCACTACTCTACTCCACTTTATCTTTTTATTGCTGTGTTTGAAATCAGATCTCATATCTCACTCACAATTCACTCTACACTCCACTTTTGTGCTCTCCTCCATTACCACCACCACTACTGCTACTACTCTTCTTCTCTCTCTTACTATTTATCTCCATCTATTCCAGAGAGAAGTAGTCTGTCAACCTCTTAACATGCACTTACTTACCCCATATTATTGTTATTATAATCATTATTACATCAATCAACACCACTACTGTCACTAGTGATATATTATATTAGTATATTGTAAAACTCTCTGGTATTCATGAAAAGAGCACAAGAAACTTAGCCACTAGAAGAATGGTTAGAGAGAGAGAGAGAGAGAGAAAGAACAAGTAGGAGGCGTGCTACTAAATGTTATATATATAATATAAGTACATTGTTCTTCTTCAAACAATCATCCGTCTGTTACAATGCTCTAATCATAATAATATACAATTATTATAATAGCACTCAAGTACGTACTGCAGCATAATATTCTCTGATAATGGCGATAGCAAATGATGCTGATATATATGACGAGCTATTTTTAAGTACGTACGGATATAGTATATTTGTATTCTCTTATTTGAAGCCTTGTTTGTCATGCTACATGAGTGTCAAGCAAACTCGAAGGAGAGGAGATGAGTATAAAGTGCAAAATATTTACTTCCTCCTTTTTATTATCGCTATTATCATAATTTTTATAGAGTGCAAAAAGAGCTCTCAAAAATTACAATTGGTTTGCTCTATGTTTGTTTATATCCCTTTTAGCTTTGAATAAATTTGCAACAAAGAAAAAATGGGTTTCATTTCCTTCTCTCTCTCTCTCTCTCCCTCCCATAATTCCACTAGAAGGAAAATGATCAAAAATATATTTGCATTATAAAAACCTTTCTGGAACGTAGTAATTATAAGTTTGAGTTTTGAGGAGGAATAGATGAGTTTTAGAAGGTTTATAAAATATGCCAATTTATGACAAACCATACTAGAAGTTTTAAAAGTTTATCAATTAAATTGTTAGAAGTGTAAAGGGATTTTACAAAGTTTCAAGTTGGTGCGGGTTGAGATTGCAAAATTGCATGGTGGGCTCTGGGCTTTGGCTTGTGTACTACATGATTTTTTAAACTGACTGGACTTTAGCATGGCAATTTCTGTACAGTCAGCAGAAAATTTGTTCGTTGTGATGTTGATGCCAGGCCAGACCCACACAATAACAACTGCTCTGCTTCGAACTGGAGTTGATGGCGATGAGTGGATTATTTGAAGGGCCAAATCAAGTGAGTTGTTGAGAGGTTTTATACTTTAAGCATTTTCATTCTGGATATATAGAATGTATATAATATAATATACTAACTAAATATTTTGTATATATAGCAAACATACAAGCGAGCTGAGATTGAATTGGCAGTGATGATAAAAGAAAGTCGTAAATTTCGAAAGCTCAAAAAGGAAACTTGGAGTGCAACTTAAATAGATCGTTTAGCATTATATTAAAAATCAACACAATTCAGTACAAAGAAATTAGAATTCCTTTTTAATTAATCATTGTCACTGTCAAACAAAAAGAGCATACTTTCACCTTTGAGCCGAGCCAATAATCAAATCTTAATGAAATTAAAACATCTCTGAAATTTTTCGTTTTAATTTTGAAATTGAATTCCAATGAAAAAATCCAACTTTCTCCGAATATTAAATACATGTAAGAACTTTTACTTCAAGACACTGCTCTGTACTTTTAGCCAAGTATGGTAAAAACGATCAGACAGTTTCCTCATCGGCCACAGTAAAGCAAGCTAGGAAAAGACATCCCCTTTCCTTCCTTTCTTGCTTCTAATAATTCAGAAACCCAACCTTTTCCAAAACACACAAGGATTCAGCAGCATAACAAGCAGAACAAATTGCTTGGCTTCTTCTCCTAGAAAATGCGATAGGGCACACATCAACGCAACTCACAATCACATCACCATCAGATTTGGTTTTTTTTAGATAGAGGCATTCCATATTCCATCCCCTTTCAAAGTGCCATGTATTCTGGCGAGCCTTAGCTCGCTTTCCGCTCTGCACATACATATTTTGACGTTGATGATGGTGATGACAAGCGAAGCACAATATATCATTTTGTATCAGAAGGAAAGTAAGTGGTCCTCATGCATGTAGAAGAGGAAGAAGAACTCTCCTGGTAATAGTGGTATGGTTTTGGTATGTATATGGTATGGTGGTAGTAGGGAAGGGAGTTTTTACAGAGCAAGCAAAGCAGCTACCGTGTTCGAGTGAGATTCTCCTCGCGTTCCTTTTTCCTTCCATTCCGTTTCAATTCAACTTGGCCAACAAAAATTGGTTACGACCATCCGTAACATACCAAACACACAAATATAATACATCGTTTATATACTTTACCCTCTTGTTGTGTGTGTAGTAGTCGTCATCGTCGTCATCATCATCAACCTCCCATAGAAGCCGCGGAGGAGCCGTCCCTATTATAATACACTACACGGACATAAAGAGTACTCATTATTACATCAGAAACGATAGGAGCAGCAGCAGCAACGGCAACAGCACACAGTAGCCAAGCATCCCATCATCGTCATCATCAGACGGAGAAGAAGAGAGAACAAGTAGCATATATAAGTGAAGAGGGGTCTTCTCTATTTTTTGGGTAGTAGTTAGCAGACAAGCAAAAGTACATAGTAGCAGTCAGAAAAAGCTCTTTTCTCTCTCGCTGTTTAGTACAAAGTAGTCTTTGGAGGAACAACACTGCACAGGCGAAGGAATAGTAACTTCAACAGCAGCAGAGGAACAGCGATGAGCTCTTGAGCTTTGAGTCTCCTCTCATTCCTCACTCACTTGCTCTTCTGAAAATATCTTGAGCTCATTCAATTCAATCCAATTGAATAGAATATTATTGAAAACATCATCAAACTCTCTCTCTCCTCATCACCATCATCAACAACATCAACAACTGCTCCTTCATTCCTCAAGTTGCTCTCTGTTAAACCAAA
Source organism: Entomobrya cf. arborea Gr-Col-00668 (assembly GCA_034699025.1). Lineage (NCBI taxonomy): Eukaryota > Metazoa > Arthropoda > Collembola > Entomobryomorpha > Entomobryidae > Entomobrya > Entomobrya cf. arborea Gr-Col-00668. The sequence goes on from JAQIWN010000355.1 coordinate 21,443, forward strand.
CCATCTTCAAAAACACTATACTTGGTTGTACTCACTTACACGAGTCTGCAGAGCTATTAGTGGATTGGAGATGATGATGGGAGTAGTGGAAAGAAAGGACTTTTTAGAGTCTGAATAGTAATAATAATAAGAGTAAGAAGAAAAGACGAGTACTACTGAGGGAACAACAAGCAAAAACACAAGAGCCCTGGTATTGCTCAAGAGAAAGAGAGAGAAGTAATAATAATCAGCTCAGAGAGAGACTTGATCTACTATTTTAGAATTGCAAAAGGGTTAAAAACAAGTTTTAGAAATAGAGAGCACAAGTACATTCTTACACACACTTGCAATCACACTTAATACTAAATTGCCCCAGTCCAGAGAGAACATATACATACTTCAAGTCAACCAAGCCAGCGTTGGGTATACAAATAAATTTATTTATATCGTCATCATCATTATTGCCATTATACTAATCACAAGTGGTCCACATTACACGATTACCACTATTACCACTTCTTGAAACAAAGCCGAGGACTTGCAAGTAGCTCCAGTAGTGCTCTTTTGACCTCTCGTCATCATCAGTATCGACATTCTAACTCTCTTACTTTCAACTATAACAACATCAACTACTAGACAGAGACTAGAACTACTATTATTGCATTGACTCTTGTTATTGTGGCGGTGGAGTACATTACAACAAGCTTCTTGTGATCGTTATTAACGGCTTCAACAATGACAACAAATAAATTCTACAAACCAACTACTTCTGTTTAAATAGCAGCATATCCAAACTATAAGTGAAAAGTAATTTTGCATATATTATAGCTGGACAAATTTTCTTGATATGCTTGATTTTTTTGAATGTAAAAATTAACAGTTAAAAGCCATTTAATAAGCAAGCCAAGCAAAGTTATAACTTTTGATACTTAAGCTCATCTCTTACATCGGAGGTATTGTGAATATAGTTTTCATTCAACTTTGAAGAACCTTTTCATCAAGGAAATCAACGACAAAATCTATCAGGTAAGATATTTATCTTTTTATTTAAAGGCCATAATGTTGTAAAGATCATTACTATTACAATTTTTGGCATAATAAGTCATAATTTGAATGAATATATCATACATAATAATATTTCGTATCTTTTTGCAATTTTTCATTCACTATCAATCCAATCTATTTATTTTTTGAATGCACCAAAGCTGATATGACCTATGAAATCTGTATGTATGTTTGTGTGGGTGTGTTGGGTGGTGCATGTATATGGCATGAAGTGGAACCATCTACTATAAAGTCACAAGGACTCTTAAAACCCTTTCATCAGTTTGTTTGTGTTGTGTGTGCAACACCATAAAGCACCCACATATACAAACAGCAAGATAGCAGGAGCGTCATTTTATTTTACCTTATTATTTCCACTGCTTCTGCTCCACTTGACTATAAGAAATGTATATCAAATAGAGTAAATTTTTATTCATCGAAGATTGTAGTGGCTCTCTTTAGAGAAGTAAAATAAGTGATTTGTTTGAACGGAAACACTTGCCGATAAGAATCACAAGATTCAGTTTTGATTTATTCAAATTAGACTATATTTAACTTTTTGAGAGTATATTTATTACTCGAAATTGGCAAACAGCATAAATCATGTACTTCATTTTTTTCTTTATTTTCACTATTTACACATTTAATTAGAAATTGTAAACGGGAGCCCTGTAAAATTTTCAAAGTGGACATCACCAGCGGTAATACGGTAGACTCTTCATCGTTTTGGTACTGGCAACAACCAGCAGCTATTGCATCCACAGAAGAAATTGCAGTAACCACGCAGTCATCGGCAACTTCTATAACAGAAAGCCAAGTACGTAGCGTAACGAATTCAGCAAACCAGTTCATTAAGGAAGAGCCATCACCACCGTCGTCCCCTGGGAATTCTAAAGGCTCTCTTGCAAATCAACTTTACAATTCAACACAACTAGAAGTACCAAGTTCAGAGGCGGCTGAAACAGAATCAAGCAGCTCATTGAATGGTAATAGCAGCATACCACAAAGCAACATCAAAATAAGTACGCCTTCAGTAAGAGACGGTGAAAGTTGTAGCAATACAGTGACCCATCAACCATCATCTTCTACGACGGCGGTGGTGGGGCATTCCGTAGTGTCAACCTCTTCAACTGGGTATAACGTTAAGAGTGAAACTAACAACTCTGATACCATATCAGCATCAACTTTAATTCTGCCAACTGTTTCAACTTCAAGTGAAAATACACTAGTGGAATCATCAATTTTACCAGATAATCCCATCGACAGTGAAATTAAAGAGGACGACGACTGTTGTACCGAAGACGACGAGGAATTTGACGGACATCATCTCACAGAGTTGGAAAATCCACATAGCAGTTATATAGCCCCTACCAGTCAACTTCCTAATTTTCATTCCCACCTTTCCCAACAACTGCATCATAATCTTCAGCAATTTCATTCCTTTCGCACTGGAGCACTTGAACTTGCAACGCTCGCCGATTTATCGGGCGAGCTTGCCATGTCTTTGAGCCCCAAACACACTGCAAATCTACTCAACCTCAATAATCATTTGCATCATCACCACAGCTCCCTCTCTGGTATAACTGGACCTCACAGCACTCCTTTCTCTGTGACAGACATTTTAAGCCCATTAGAGGAATCATACAGACTTAAAGGTTTAACATTAGGTAATCCATTGGACGGTTGTGGCAATAGTGTACTGTCTCACATTACCTCAGGTGGTAGCAGCATCGCAAGCAATACCGACTCCGGCACTCCACCATCCCCGTATCGAGTCTCAGGTTCCTCCGGAAGTACATCTTTACAAACAACCAGCACAGCCAACAGCAATAACCACAATATCTCAACATCTACAACAACAGGAGTAGTTGGAGGAGGAGGTGGTGGCAGCTCTTCTAACAATTTAATCAGTTTACATACTTTGGGTGGTAGCAACAATAATACAAACAGTGTGGCCAGTGCAAACAGTAACGGCACGACGATTGGAGGTAATCAATCCCCTGTTTCCTCCACGTCATCCTCTCTCTCCGCCGCAGCTGCTGCAGCCGCTGCTGCAATGAACGTTCCCTCTAGTTCGCCATATACACACATGCACGTTCCACAGTTATCTCATCCCAGTGCTGCGGCAGCAGCTTTCTCTGCCAGCCAATACTGCAACGGTGCGGATCTCCATGGGATGACCGGTCATTATGGAGATGTTAGGAGCTCCGCCACAGCAGGATGGTATGGAGCATCCGCTACAGATCCCAGATTTGCAAGTGAGTTCACTTTTTTCCACAAATATTATCGAAATATCACATTTAATCTCATACAATCATCTTCATTCATTCTGTCTCGAATTTTTTCTCATGATTTTACTTTTGCCTTCCTTATACACAAAAATGCAATGGCAAGCAGATCATGTTTTATCTTGGATATCAAGAAAAAATGTTAGTTCAGTTAAAAGATAGATCAACTGTTTTAACAGACTTGAATAGATGAATGAGCATGCATGATGTTTTCTAGAAAATATGTACATCTAATCGTATGACTCAATCATTTAACTGAACTTGGCGTACCCATTCACTTTTTTATTCATGCTTCCCTTTTCATTCATTATACACAATGCATCATGCATTTTCAGCAAAAAGTTTTTCTTTCTTGGTTTGAAAATCGTCGTGGTGCACGCATAGGAAGTAAAACAAGCGGAAAAGATTTCCATTCATGCGGGTACGTGACCTGTCTCAAAAATCTTTTTTACCTTTTTAAAGAGTGGGAGAGAGAATGGTATGATTGTGTACATAGTCAAAAAATATATAAAAGAGATTGCAACTCCATTTTCTACACTCGATTCTTTACATTCTATTCTACACGCACTTTTTATACAATTCACTTGATGTTTTCATGCAATATGTAATACAAACAATGACAGAAATCATGCACATACGTTTAGATCAAGAGAATAAAAGTAGACAAGTCTTTTTTGAATTTGGGCTTTTATCTATCACTTTTTTCGAATAAGGAAGAAAAAAAGATGATGAAGATGTAAGATGTCGACAATGATGATCATTTAAAGTGTATGTATAAATGGATGTGTGTAATAGAAACATTAGAAGATCAGAGAAGATCTACTTTGATGTATTCAGAAATAAACTTTTATAAATTTTCCATTCGTGTGAGTAAATCATACGCTAAGAATATTCGTATGCAAGTATGTAAACATATTTTTGTAGAGATAAAAAAGGATTGCTTTTCATCTTCTTGGGAGAAAAATGTGTCATATTGAATCATACGTGTTTATCCTCACGCCTGAGATGAGCCATGAGATCATATCACTCTTCTTCATTGTTCATAATCGCATCATAACCTTTTATTCAAATAATTGAGTTTGTCTTACATTTTATCGTATCATTATTTTATAGTTACTCGACTGATGGGATCTTCAGGAGCTGGGATGAATATGAACGTGTCAAACATGTCAGGTTTGAGTGCATGCAGTGTTGGTGGTGATTCAAAACCAATGCAGTTCCCACTGGCTCAAAGACGGAAGCGACGGGTTCTCTTTACGCAAGCTCAGGTTGGTTTGTTACTTTTTTAAAGGATTTTTCTTTCTCGCATGAAACTAATCGATTTTATCGATTTAGGATTTAGTGTCCTAGTTCAATCTGATTATTTTTTGACATTTAGGGAGAAAGCATGAATTCAACACAAAAAGCTATTTGACCTTACATTTTTTTATTTACAATTAAGCTAGTAGCCAAAAAACGAGTAGGTATTAAGAAAAGCTCTTCGGTGCAATTCACAACAATGACTTTAGATAGGCTTTCAAATTTAATGTTTTATTGAATGAGTATTACAAATAAACTGATGACAATGAACGTTAAAATGAAAAAGATTCATCTACTCAGTTAGTATGATGAATCTTTATTGAAATCCTTTTCTCACAGAGAAATGAGCTACTGGCTCCTCCGTTGTTTATCATGTACTCTGTTTCTAAACCTTTATTTATATTAAGATTTTATCTCATCAAGTTGTGTAAATATTTTCCAGCCTCTGTTTTCAGTTTATCTGTTGAGTTAGTCTAATTCAGTTAGCGTGTAAGTTTTTGTTTAAGGAGAAATTTTAATGGAATGGAACTAGTTATACAAAGAAATAAGGCGAAAACAGTGATATTTTACAGCATTACGATGATAGTAAGTAGAAAAGTAAAAAAAGAAAGGATACACAAGCTTCTTTGCTATCTTTCGTAAATTGTTTGAAAATAAAAGTGGTTGGAAAGGAAGGGAGATTTAGAGAAAAGATTGCGTGGTACGTGATGCCCTTGTTTATTTGGCCTTTTGTGTGCATTATGTTAAATTACATACTAACATTCTCCAGCCAGTGAACCCGAACAGAAGAAAACGGTTTATTCAATGGAAGATTGTGCCAAGCAGTTTCCATGTTTTGTGTTGACAATAGACTGACTCACTAACACAAAATGGAATGGCGCTCTTGATATTTTGAGTAAACTTGCTTAAATCATTAACTTTTTAAGCCTTAAGTACATAAACGCGAAAATCATGTTTTACGATGAAAAAAAGAATATTAAGATATTTTAGATGATGACTAAGAAGGATACAAAGAGAACTACAGTTTTAAGTTTCTTGTAAGAGCATAAATAAATACAGAATGTTGATAATTTATTTTCAGCAAACAGTACAATTAAATGATCTGTAGATTAATTCAGTTAATGATTATTTAGTCTTTTATTCAGCTTAAATGACTTGTAAATGTGCTAAAACTTATTTATAAACATGTGAGTGTAATTTTCTTGTAATATTTTTTACTTTCAGGTATACGAGCTAGAAAGACGCTTTAAACAACAAAAGTATCTATCAGCTCCCGAGCGGGAACACCTTGCCAGTTTGATCCATTTAACCCCAACACAGGTAAAAATTAAAGTAAACTTATTTATTCTTTGAAGAAAATTTCATACGGAACGCATACATACGCAACTTGTGGTCACGAACAAGCATGTGAACACACTCAAAATACAATGCAAATGCTTTAAGAGTTATTTTTATCTATGAAGCAATATTTACAGATTCCTTATTCCTTTTCTTTCATTCAAATTTCAACTCACCTGAAATAAGACACTGGGTTGTATTTGTTATGCCATTAGAACTGTCCACCTATCATCACTCCCATCCCACCACCACTACCTCATAAATCGGCTTATGTTACTTTGCTCACTTTATTTGTGTAAACCTAAACTTTTAAGCTGACTCATGTTGACAAATACATGCATGCTTTCGATTATAAAGCCAACAACAGTGACAAAAAAGGCCAATATTATTGTTGTGTCCGCCTCACATCATCTCTTCTTTTTTTCTTTCTGATCTTCTTCAGTTTTTCTTGTGTGTGTTTATGCAGGTTTTCAATTTCACGTTTGTTTAATTTAATTCTTTTCCCCTTCCCTCTGTGATGTGGAGCCAAACCACAAAATATACTCCACTACACCAAATTGTTCTCTTTTGTTCGAATTCCAGAAAGAAAACAACGACAACATACCACCACGGTTGTGTTTATGTTTGATTTACCTACATCCATGTCCGACCTTCTTCATTTTATATCGAATGTTAGTCCACAAAATGTCCTTCTGTTTTTACTCAATTCTTTCCATCTTTGAATTACCTGAGCTTATTGAATCGGAAAAGAGTCAAGTGTTTCCACAACCATACAAATAACAATGCTCCACAACCAACAACCAGAGACAGCCACAAGCTTCAATTCTTTTTATTCCTTTTATTCTTCAACTGTTAATCTAACCACACAACTCAATTTCGACTGTTTGTTTATTGAACCATGTGTGGTCCTTCCAATTTTCTTTTACTTTGGTCAAGTCAAAATAGCTTTAGGCGTTTTCTCCTTATCTTGTGTTGACATCTGGACATGCTTGTTACACATTCTTACGATGTACTTGTCCATCATATGGATTTAAGCTTCTAGTCCTCACATCTTACTGACTGATGCTTATGTTACCAGTCACCCCTACAAGCACGTACAACTCACTGTCAACAAGTCTTAGTATATAACAATAGAATTGCTTACAAAACCACAAGTTAACAATAATAATAACATGCCATGATGAAAGCCCCATGTTTTGTATCCCTCGTATACGGATGATTAGCCATCAATTATCCGATTTGTTGGATTCAAACAAATTATCACATTTTTTGATGTTTTGCTAATCTTATAATTTCAGGTAAAAATCTGGTTCCAAAATCATCGCTACAAGTGCAAAAGGCAAGCGAAAGAGAAAGCTATGGCTGAGCAAAGCAGTCAGAGTCAGGTAAGCCAACAAGAAAATCTCTAGTCTTACCTTCTCCATTACCTTGTTAAGGATTTATCTTGGTAGATGCTTATGTGCTTTTATTGTTAATTTTACCTTTTCCTTTACTTCCTTCATAAGCTCTTATTAAACGGAACAAATTCCGCGTAATGTAATATAATCCGCTTAATTTAACCTGACTGCTAAATGCCATACTATAGTATTATGTTGCTGGCATGTTTGTTAATTTTTTGAGGGGGAAGCATAAATGAATGGTGCACATGTAACAGGATTACGTGATACTTCTAAGCTTGTATTTAAGCCCAGCTATCTATTTAACAAAAAGGCATTACAGTCAAATCAGCTTACTTAAGTTTCAAAAGGATGCTCTTTCTTTTCATCATTTCCATTCAATGTGTCATGTTAGTAGTAAGCCACTTTCTCGGGTGGAATCATTTTGCTTACCTGTGATGTAATCTGAATACTCCCCTTAGTTTTGATTCCCTACTTATTTTAAAAACTTCCTTGTAAATATTACAGAGCTCACCGAGAAGGGTGGCCGTTCCTGTTTTAGTTAAAGATGGCAAACCATGTGGAAGCTCAAACGGAGATGCAAATAGTACCTCAGGTGGGAGCGCGTCTAGTGGGTCAGTTGTCAGCAATGTCGGGAATTCGGCATCACCTAATTCACAATCCTCCTTGGGCATGCCACCCAACTGTTCACAGGTGCAATATAATGAAGATTATGCGCTATGTATGATGCAATACTAGATTATCCCATTTGACAACTTGGTTTTAACCTTTGTTTTTCTTTCGCATGGTTCCATTAGAGTAACTCAATGGTCTCCTTTTATCATCAATCATCGTCCGCATGTGCTGGAAGTGGTTCATTTGGAGGATCCAGCTCATTAGCAGCTTTGGGTGGTTATCAGCGACATTCGCTAACACCAACTTTGGGAATGGCCTCACATGCTTTACCACATCATCAACAGCAGCAGCATCATCAACAACAAGCTGGGCTCATGTGTGCAACGGGTTACCTGCCTCCACTGCAGTCTCGAGCTTGGTAAAAAGAAAAAATCCGTTCATGCTCTTCATATGATTACAATCGATAAAACGGGAAAATGGCGACTGGAATTTTCCAAATTAAAGGTACTTAACCGATATAGCGTATACATAATTGCCCTAATTGCAAGGCTTTTAGTTCAATGATCAATGGAGTACACTAAAAGCTTATGCCAATTCCACTCAAAACGAAAAAAAAAAAATAGTGACGTAATATGCATGTGATCACGTTACCCCAAATAGAACTACCTACCAATCACAAATACATGCACACTCTATTCAATTCAGGTAGGTTTTTAAAATTTTAAAGCTAACATTTTCGACAGATTTTCTCTTTTCATAGTACAATATAACGTAAGGTAATAATATATTGACTAGATATGAGATACACTTTACTTAAATTTCGTTAATATTTTAAGTATAAGGTCTTATAACATGGTATTTAAACGGTGTAAATGACTACTAGGAATTATTATTTTTAAGTGTGTATACAAAAATAGTCTTTAGTATCAAAACCATAATTAAATGAGGAAGCTTAAAATAATAGGAGGTAAATATTGATCGTGCGTTGGAATACTATTATTATCTAAAGTAATTTATAAAATAAAAATAGAAGATTTATCTGCTTTTTTCATCATTAATATTTCTTGGTAAATCGTTAATATGACTTGTTCCGACTCTATGTTAACAAAAAATAGCAGAATACTTTGCTCTGTGCCATCAACGAAACTTGCTTTAATCGATCGACTTTCCCTTTCCAACCATCAAGCCATCACCACACCAGCACCAGCAATAACATCATCATTCGCTTTCAACTCTCTTGCTTTTTTTGCTGCAGTAGTAAAAGTAGTGATGATGTTTGTTGCAGTATGGGAGTATTTGTAGTATTGACTTATGAAGGAAAAACAGACAGGCTGGTGTGTTGTGGTGGTGGTGGGGTAGTGGTGATGATGGGAAGGACGACAATGACGATGCCTGCGTTGGAAAACCGTGAAGAAATCAATTTACTTCCTACCACTTGCACTTATTTACTTGCCCTAGCCCCTGCCAACAAGCTGAGAGAGAATGGAATCCAACATTTCATTATTTTCTCTACGACATCCTGGAACAAGTGCAGTACGTGCGTGTGTGATAGTGAAGTAAAAAGAAAAAGCATCAATATATTTTGTTTGTGTTGTGGAGGGAGGGATGGGGAAAGCTTGTTTGGAGCACAAACGCGCACGAAGGAAAAGACAGTGAGTTGAAATGATGTGGTTAGTTAAATAAGTAGAAAGGGCAAGCAAGCAAATAAAAAGTTTTTTGATCCAATAATCAACTTTCAACTAGAATTAGAGTAGTTAGTCAGCGTATTATCTTAGGGGAGTCCTTACTCTTTATTTGGAAGAATAATACAATAACAGACTTTGCCTCAAAGTTATTACTGGTGATGGTAATTCAGTTTGACAACTTTAAAGATCGAAGTAATACAATTTTACACGCTTTTGTAATTTTTATTTACTATTAATTTCGTTGTCAAATTTATTTACAAGAGACTTAGTCAACTAATTGTTAGTTTAGTGACTGGAATTAACAAATGAGAACAAAAAGAGTTCCGTGAAACAAAGAAGTTTGTTGTGTATCAGTTTACCCCAATTTTTGGTGAAACACCCTAATAGATCTTCTTCATGAAAAGCCCAGATATCACAGGGTGTTTACCTTTCTTCTGTAAATACTAAAAACATTATATTATCAAACTATTTAATAGCTGGTTCCTAATTTCTTTTCTGATCTCGCAGAGTTACGTGACATTAATAAACATTGTTATGTGGTTTAGGCGCAAGAAAAATTGCGATTTTTTCACGCAACTGAATCAAAACGTTGGAGTGTAAAAATTATAAAATGTAAGATAAAGGTGTAAAATATAGTATTATCTTATTATTATAAACCTTTTGTTGTGTGAGATTAAAATAGTTAGGATAAATGGTCAATGGTAAAGTTGAAGCGTTACCACTGTGAATAAAAATATAGGCTTAAAGTGTTAAACTTTGTTTTTAAAACTAAGCTACGGCAAAATACTATTGTAAAAACATATTAATAATATACATTGATGTACATAAATCCAACTATTCGTGATAATTACAGAAAACAGGTTAACGTAGAATACTGTAAACGTTTTATTATTATCATCAGTAATCAATACTATGAACGATTCCGGTTTGTTTCGATATCCATTATAGAAATAAAACGTTTCAATAAAAATCATGTGAAATTACATCAAATAATGCAAAAGTATAATGTTCAATTTATTTTATTTTACAAAAAAAGTATCACTACAGCGCATGAATTACCTTGAACTGTTGGAATTCTTAGAGCATTCAAATGAAACGTGTGGAAGTAACGTGGAAAACTGCACAATATTTATATTCCATGCTCAGCAGGAACATGATGTCACACTGGTTTTTTGCATTCCCATACAAAGTACTTCCATAAACGTATCATAATTTATAATATGTCATCATTCTCACTCCCATAAACTAAATCTCATTCATTCAATTATTCAACAATGCAAAAAATGCTTAAAAATCAATAGGATTACAGTGCATCATCATAACTATACTCAACATCATAATTTGTTGCATCCAAGTCTTATCATACGTATTTCACTGCAATGAAACTAAGCTGTTCATATAAAATCTAATATCAGTAGTATCAGAAAAATACTCGCTCAGACAAGCTGCAATGTCAAATGATGTTATTCCTTTTCATTCATTCCACCACTCTGACAGAAAAATATTTGTAAAGTAATGATACACACATGAACGAATCTTCTTATTGAGATGGTTTGCATATAATAAATACATATCACGAAGCTTGGCTTGATATAAATACAGTACGAGTAAGTATATAAAAGTAATATACTCAGGTAGGTATACCAAATATACTTCACAAAAATGTTTCCCTGCAGGCAGCATCAACAATGACACCACTACTACCACATCATCATCATCAAAGTTTCCCAAACGCATACACTGTTGGAGTGAGTCAATCTCCCTTTTCAAATGTGTACACGAGAGAATCAAATCTTATCCACATCATGAACCCCAAATAATCACAAATATTTCCAGTCTGATTGACCTCAGTTGTCAGTCACTGAGTTTATGTCCCACCAACTACCACACATAAGTTGGTTGGTTGGAACTCTAAATCTCAAAACTTATATTGATGTGTTTATAGCACGGAGACTGAGAAAAGTTTCATTGAATTTAGAAAGAAACTCGCTGGATAGGAAGGCAGGTTTGTAGATGAAGTAAAAAGGAAAGGGGAAATCAATTCATTGAAAAGTTCACGAAAACGAATCAATTTTTAAAGACCAGAAAGCCAAAAGGAAGGGAGAGAGTACAAGAAGCATTGAGCAAGTAGTCCCCTGAATTGAAAATCATAATGTGTACGCTCATGTGTTAAACATCATCATCATTCTGCTATTATTATTCACAAAAGCTTGTGTAAAGAATATTTGTGCACCATCAGCCGAGCCCACTTTTTTATGAATTCAAAATGCTTTGCTTTACTATATGTAAAATACACTCATCATAGTCATCATCATCATATTTTAAATCATAACCAGGCAATGTCTTTCAAGATAAAAAGTGTAAACTATGTTGTTGGTAGGTGTTCGTATAAATACGTATTTATCATACAAAACCAAATAAATTTCATTCTAAAATACCTTTTTTATTCAACAATAGGTAATATGAATTTTGAATGCCATAACATTTCCTCCCATTATTGACACAATACTTGTGATATCCACCCTTCGACATGCACACCCCCACAATGAAAAATTTCCTTGCTTACAGGCTGCGTAATTGACGTTTTATATCGAAATGCTTTAGTTTACATTGAAAATAGACTCCCTATTTAGAGTCATACCTTATACAAGTTAATTTTTTATAACTAAATTAGTAAACGGCCAAGTTATAAAATGCCAATTTCCAAACCATTCCACCTAAAAATCAAAATATTTTTTGACACCGCGATGTTACCATACTGCAAGTAAAATTTAACTTGGCTGACTTATTTTGGCACGATACTATTTTAAATTTGAGTAGTAGCACCATTTTTATTTTCCCCTTCTTCTACTTACTTTAAAAAGCACAGAGTTCATCAAAATTACTGAATATCATTATCACCATCATCTGTAATACAAATAGGGGACAACAATCGTAGAAACTAAAATGAATTGATAAATGCAAGTAAGAATATATATATATATATATGTGAATCGTGAATTTATTCGTCATCGCCATTATACTCATCAGATCAACATCTTTGAATTGCTGCAGTTTAAGTGGAGGAGTGCAATACAAGAGGTTTGATGACTGAACCAAAAATGTGGAGTGATTCAATTTCTATTCTTCTTTATTCGATTTCCAAACTCAGCTCACCACTATACTACTCATTCAATGTGAATGCTTATATACGATTTGGTTGGGGAGCGTAAAATACAAACACAGAAAACCATTTGGCTTTACAGGGTAAAAGATGCACCTTTTCAATTTTATGAATGAAATGGCAAAGTAAGAAAAAAGATAGAAAATCTAGAAACTCACTACCAGACAAGTTGTTGTTGGGTGTGAAAGGCAGAAGTGAAAAAAACGAACCTTTGCTTAACTCTGTAAACTTTGCATAAAAAACTAAGATAGTTCTCTGGGATCACTTTCATATAGCAAAGGAATCCCTTCTATGCGTATATCTGAGATCTCAGTATATTTACCAAAACTCCGCAATGCGCATTCCAGTTTCATTCCATATCCTTGTGATAGTATCAGTATTTTTTTTTGTTTGATACCAAATTAATTGCCACATCAAATCAAATAAACTTACACCAAAAAGATCTAAACTATAAACCTTCTATGTATGAAGTATTTTTAGTATAATTCTGCACTTTTTGTTGTTCCTTTTTTAAATGAACATTTGAAATGTGTCGACATCATCATTAGTGAACTGTCTTCTCCGCGCCAGTCTGTCCAAGCCAACAAAAAGTGACGGACAGCTTTCGAAAATTGTCTGACGATTCCCTTTAACATTTTGTTATGTAGTAGCAGACAACCGTAATTAGCTGACATTTACTCATCAAAAAACTGCTTCCATAAGTAGAAAACCCATGATTTCAAAAAGAACAAAAACATGACTTAGAATAGAAAATAGTTGTAAAATTTCATTCACAATTTTTTAATGTTCGATGAAGATGTTGAAATGTTAAATGATATTCGTAGTATACATTATAACGTAGTAAACCTAGCACAATACTTGATAAAAAACACAATAGATTTTTTATACAAAAAAAGCATTCACGATTTATGTATTTCCTAAATGTAGAAAAGGTGTGAATGAATTTCCCACGTTATGTAGTGATATCACAAAATGATAAATGAAATTGTGTCATTGTACATTGTGTAGAAAACGGAAATCACGATATGTGTGTTAAATATGTGAGCAAAACACGTTTGAAATTTATGAATTTACTATGCAAATCCATCAGCAAACATTGTCAAATCGTTTACGGAAAAATAAAAAAATTTGCAAATAAAACCAACTTTTCATGTCAAATTCTATTAAAATTTACAATAAGAAGGTAAATATTGTTCAACAATGCATGATGCCAAACAAACATTCTTTTATTATCACATCCCAAAGTCTAGTTAAATTCGAAGTGATGACAGAGCATTCCGTCCTCACTTCCTTCATGTCGAAAAAAATGTCATTTTGTAAGGAAATTGTAAATAATTTTATATTAGAAAATATGACATAATATTTGTTCAACATCAAATCAATTTTTAAAATACGTAGGCAAAATAAATATGAATGTGTATGGGCTTCTGAATTTCCTCCCATAACCCTTGTATTATTGTTACAAATAGATCGAAAATGAACTCCGCTAGCACGTTCTAACCTAACAAGGTTCCAAGGGTGTTAAATGCGGGAGGTCTGTATTTGTCATCCGAAATCTAAACAAAAGGAGTAGATCTTCGCTAACATCTCTACCTACTGTCACATCCGAATTAAAACGCAAATCAAACAAAGTTGATTATTAATATTAAATCTACGTCACGTACATACTCTTATATTCTGTATAATGTGAAATAAAAGCAATATCATTGCTTATATTGAGATTGAGTCTACGACAAGGGCGTAAGCGATAAAGTCTACCGCGAAAAAGACTACCAAAAAAGTCTACGCACGATAAAGTCTACCGCGACAAATGATACTTTAGTGCGACATTTAATACTTGA
>JAQIWN010000356.1:0-36055 GCA_034699025.1 Entomobrya cf. arborea Gr-Col-00668
AGAAGGGCGTCAGAGTCAAGGTCGCAGGTAGACACGTGATTAGGATTTTGATGGGATTGAGGATGGCTAGAATGCGGTTCTCCCGCAAAAGTTTCTCCAAAACTGCCACCCGAACTTGCAGCGCTGGAAGGATACTGAACTCCAATTTGGACGGGAATGCTATTTCTTTTTCGAAGAAGAGAGGCACTTGATGGATGATCTTGATCTTGAGCTCCAAATTGGAAATTAGCTGTAATATTTGTAGGTGTGGTATCGCTATCCAATAAATCAGGTGTTTGGCTGCTCATTTCCCCTGGAGGTAAATGGTGAACAGTATTTCTCCTCACGGGAGACACCTGCTGACCTTGTTGCTGCTGTTGTTGTAGTTTCCTCCTTCCTCCCCCAGCACCCATGGAGGTCTGAACTAACTCATGACTCAAGCCCAGGTGTTGATGCAAGGCTGTAAATGTGACTCTATTTAATCTCACCATAATAATCTGAATGACCCTCACAAATGTCTCGGGATACTTTTCAAAAACTTCTTGGAAAGCTTGCACAGGTAACTTGAGCACTATACTGTCTTCTAGAGCCTGCGCACTTACAGTCTTGAATGGCTGGGGATGTCCGGTGAGGACATCAGTAAAACTAAGTAAACTGGCTATAGAGTCCCCTTCCTTGACCAACTTTAAAGTTATTGTGGTTCCATCAAGTTCAGTGATGAAAACGTTGAGGCGTCCACTCTGAACTACGTAAAAGTTTTCGTCTGCGTCCCCAATGCGGAAAAGGTACTGGCCCGCCCTCACTTGTACGGTTTCCATATGTTTGCAAAGTTCGAGAAATAAGGGCTTCTCGAATATACCAAACATTCGGATACTTTGAAGCATGTAGGTGACCTCAGGGGGAAGATACTTATCACCTTTGTTGGTAACGTCTTCTTGTAAATACTCTGCGGCGGGTTCCAAGACATGTAGTTGTAAGGATGGCTTGGCGTCTGTGCCCGTGTTTTTCAGGTGGAGAAGCTTTTTGGTAATTTTGGTAAGGATGCGTTTTCTTTTGTTGGCGCTGTTGGAAAATGTTTTCACTTTGCGGAGCATTTTCCGGCCGTAGAAGAGCACTTTGTCGCGCTTGCGAAAACGGGTTTTCGAGGCGGATGAGGTGGAGGAGATGAGCTGCTTTTGGAGGCGGTGACGGCGCCATAAGAAAATTGTTATGAGGATGCCAAAAGCGATGGTTAGGAATGTTGTGCCGAGGATAATCTGCAAATTATAAATAAAATCGTTATCCATTTTGCATAAATTGAGCTAATTCTCAAAATTCTAAATTAAGTCAAAAGTTATTGTTTTTTTTGGGCGAGTAATTGTATCTCAATCGTTAAAATAGTTAATTATAAATCACGGTTGTTTTTCTAAAGTTAACTGTATGCTTATCAACTGCTGATAAGATAAGAAAAGTAGTAGTAGTGTAATTGATATTGATAAGCTTCTCACCTGATCTCCCAAGTTCCTTGTTGTGAAGTCATCGGCTCCACTCACGTTTGAACTAGTATCAAAGTACAGCATTGTCTCGTTTAATAAGCTGTAAAAGGCGGCTACAGCATCGGCGATTGCTGTTGTTGATAAGAGGGAAGGCACTGATTCAAACAATTATTGAGAAACTTCTTATTAATTTGATGATAACAACCCTAAAAAGTGTAAATGTTAATGAGTTTAATGTGAGAAGTTTTATTCGACAAATTGTTGTATGGTAACTTACTCTTCTTGGAATATTTTAGTAATTTATCACAAAATATACTTTAAAACTATATTATTGTAGTTAACTAGATAGTTAATTGATTTGACTGGTTGTTTTTGGCTCAGACTGACTAAAAATCTCAAACATCAAACAAGCAATTAAAGCAGATGCACATCTGAAACAAATACAAACCCAAATATTTAAACTGTAAAACTACATCATCAAAAGCTAGTTAATTTCCAAACACTCAATTAAGATTGTATTATCTCGATGTGCATTGTGTTAGTCTGAATCTAACTTACATTTACAATAACTATCCATCTTCCTTTTACCCCTCCTGTATTGTTTGAAGTGACAAAATGTTAATTGGAACTGGAAACCGACTTTTTTTGGAGTTTGTCCAAAGAAATTGTCCCTCTAGTTATTGTCCACTGCACCTAATCTCAACTGATCCCACCTAACTTAAAATTAATCAATTGACTTTCTTTTATTGACTATCATCTCCATAATTGTGTTCCAACACGTTAATCTCGTCGTTTTTCGCAAGTAACTTTAAATGGACTTGTTAAAAAGTATCATCCAAGCTCTGTTAAAAAACAATCAAAAGCAATTCGTAGAATAAGTAAACATGTACAAACAGTACAATAAAATACAAGTTAATACAATAAAATTAACCAATATTTAGGTACTTTAAAACTAATAAACTTGTTTGTTACCTTTACTGCTTGATAAACGACGACTTCGACGAAATTTAGTTTTTTTTTGTTAAACCCACAGAACAATAGCACATTCAATTAACATTAAATTCCTCTAACTCTACTTACAAATTAACTAAACCTACCTAATTAAACTAACGTGCGTAATAGTAGTAAATACTGACTTGAAAATACACATTTAAAATTTTTAAAAACATGTTTTTAAAAACATTTTTTTATGTTGTTGTTTTTGTTGGTGAGCGGTGAGCGTGTTGCGTATAATGCGTGGGTGGGTGATAGAGATTCTCTACCTGTCTGCCTCTTTTGCTTTTTGATAGTCAGCTGCGGGGAAGCAAAGATGCTGCGTAATTTTCTGGACTAATCCTGCTTTGCTGAGTCAACTCAACCCTTTCACTTTCTACCCAAAATGACGTGACGTGACAAATTCAACTTAGCTAGCTTAAATGCCTAACCATACTAAACCAAACCACGTAAAAAGACAAGGTTGACCATTGATTAATGATGATGATGATAATTGATGAATGTGCCATATCCATAATTTAATAAATTGCAAAAAAGCAACCTAAGCTATTTAAATAATTTCAAAATGAAAAATTTATGTAATTTCCCAAAGTTATAGTGTTTTTTATAATGAGAGCGTGAGAAAATTCACACGTTTAATATTCTTGTTGATGGGTGATGATGATGATGAATTTATAGTTAAGTTAAGCAGTTAACTAGTTAAAGACCCCCATAATATTTTTAAACTGTGAACTGATGCATTTAAAATCAAAATGAGTTCCAGAGCGTAGCGTACATTAATTTGTATATTTAAACTCTGCTCACACTTTATTTTTTTCGTCAAAGAAATTATTATGCATGTTCTCTTAAATTTTTTTCATGTTTCATTAAAAATGCACACTACATTAAACACATTTATTTATTTACATACACGCATCATTATATTCACCAATATTTCCAATCATCTTAAAATAACTCATTTTACAACCTAAACGTAATAACTTTTTAACTTCTCTATTTTTTCAAATTTGATTTGTTGTATGAATATTTTTTTGATGATTGTTTGTGTTTTATTTTATGATGATTTATTTGAAGTTTTTACAAGAGATAGTTTTTTAATTCAGTATATTAGGTAATTAGGTTATTTTTTTTTTTGAATTATGTATGAATTTGATATTATCTTTTGACTTTTTGATGATGTATTTTTTTAAGTTGAGTTGTGTTTTAAAAGTTAGTTTAAACTTGTTCTTCCGCTTTGCTTCCTTTTTTTAGTCATGTCATCACAATCAGTGATTCACGATCAATTTGTCTGCATATTTAGTTAATAATTTTACTACAAACCTTGTATGTATGTATATTTTACAATTAACTGAGAAAATTATTCTGATTTTTTTTTCTTTTTTGTTTGCCTACTTCATACTTTAAAATATTTTTTTATGATATTGTAAATTGGAAAATACACACACATCTTCTTAATATTTTCTCCTTTCTGTGGACTTACCGATTTGATTCTTCTTAAATTTAATATTCGGTAAATATAATACCAGCTTATTAACACCATTTCATCATTACCAAGTTCATCTAAACCTTTTTACTTCATATTTACTTAAAAACCACTAATTACAGTAATTTAAATTCCAGTACTGTATAATGTGAGCAGACTATCAACTTTGTTTTATTTCTTTTCTCTCTCTTACTTTCTAATCACTTAAAATTACAGTTGACAGTGTAATATTTACTGGAATAGTTTACCTTATACCTTATGCACACAAGCATTTTCCTATTTCCAGAAGGATTTACCAAAAGAAAAGAAAATTTGATAGCTGCTGGTATGTATATTAATTACGCTGCATTTTTAAATTAATTACAATTAAGCTGCTTAATTATGTATTTATATGCCTTATAGGAGATGAGAACAACGAAAAAATAATAATAAAGAATATCACAAAAGTACATCATTTGCATAGTAAGTTGAGTGTGGTGACAAAAACATGACATTTTTTTTTCAAGCCGATAAAACCAAAATAGGATCCACTTCAGGTAATTTATCTTTCTTCTTCGAGAAACCAACTGGCACAAACTTCTTTTCAAACTTACAAAAATAGTAACCAAACTAAAAAAATCATGATTAACTATTCTACTCTAATTTTAACATTTTATCATGTTCATATCGTTTGGAATTACAATACGATTACATTTTTGTAAATTGTAAAATAATTTAGTAAATTAAAGTGATGTATGTAAATAAAGTAGTAAAAATATTTTGAACTATATACAAAAAAAAAAGTTATCACCTATTTTAACTAATTGACTATTAAAAAGTGAACAAGTTAATAATTAAGATGCATTTTTAAATCCTTAAACATTTTTATACGACAAATACGATCAACATTTTTACTTCCCGAAAAAATAGACATCAAATCAGTCCTTCAAAAAAATCTCCAAGTCAAGTCATCCAACTTTACTGAAATGGATTACTGAAGGGATCCCTTGGCTGCTGCTGTGAATTATGAACTGCAGGCGTTTCACCCTGAACAAAACTCTGATCCCAGCCAACAGGCCTCTGGGGTGAAGTCGGCTGTTGTTGACTTGCTTGATGGTAACTTGGCGGTGGCTCAAATGTCGCAGTAGCCGATTGTGCCGCCCATTGAGCAGCCGACGATTGAATAGGATCGACGTATCCTGTTAATGGAGAAGTCATTGGTTTCGAGTTATATGGAGGTCCACCTCCAGCAGAGGATGTTGGCTGGTATTGTTGAGGTGGTGAAGTTGTAGAGTTGACTTGAGGCTCGTAAGGATTTTTGCCCATGGCGGCTGGAAAAACTGTTTGCGCGTTGCGGGCCATTTCTTCCCGAGTTGCTCTGAAGAAGAAAGATAGGTAGATAGAAAGAAAATAAAGAAATAAATGATAAATTAAATCATAATGGAAAACAATTTAGAAAACAGAAAAAAACAGATCCATTGAAATTAAAAAACTGTTAAAATGATAATTTTGGCATTTCCACATAAAGCTGTCACAAAAGTAGGTTGGTTGGCAGTTGTTTTTAGAGAAAAGTATAATAGAAACTTTTTACAAGTTAAAAAGCATGTTAATTCCTTCTAAATTCAAATTATTTGACTGTTAGTCAAGTTTTAAATATGTTATCTTAAGTTTAAAATCTACCTTAAGTATTTTTCGATAATGACTTTATTTGTTTGTTGTCTATAAAAAATTGACTCTATTTATTTGCCCTATATCTTATTCAATAATTTTTTCCATTCTAAAAAAGATTTTTTTTCTGATTATTAATATGCCTAATTTTACTACGATCATTTTCTTAAATTTTAAGCTTTCTCATTACTCTCTAAAGATGTATGGAGGAAAGTCTAAGTCTATATGATATTCTTCATTATTGAGAGACGAAAAAAATAACAGAAAATTTTGTTTAGAAAATAAACTATTTGTGAAAAATAAAACTTTTCAATGATTGGCTATTTAATAGCCTTGAAAAATAAAGGGTTAAAAATTTGATTGATTTTTCTTTTCCTTTCATTTTGGAGAGCAAATGTTTTTTCTTTTGCTTTTTTTTGAACGAACACTTGCGTGGGTGGTGTGTGGTGGGAATCATTATTTTTTTTATTAAAAGGATTGTTAGATGGTTTTTGTTGTTTTCAAACAGTTGATTAGTAAGTTTGTGAGCCCCAAATTTCCGGATCGTCGACCAAACTTTGGTGTTGCTGGTTAGTTTGGAGATCCTTATTAGCGCTACCACCTCCACCCATCATACCACCTGCCATTTGTGTAGCTGCCCCACCACCCAAAGAAGCTGCAGCGGCGAGCATCACCTCCCGCGGTGCTCTTTTATAGACAAAATATTAGTAGCGAGAGACGAGAAGAGAGGGTGAGAGAACAGACAGACAGACAAAGATAAAAATACAAAAAACACACAAAAACAACCATGTTAATAAAAATGCTCCGTTAATTTCCCCAATTTATATTAGTACATTATAATTAGTTTTATACAAGTACCTAAAAAATTATTATTGCGTCATACGATCAATTAGAGTATCCAACGAAGATGTCAAGTGAGAGAAAAACAGATTTAGAGAGAATATCGGTTTAGAAAAAAGAAAACTTGATATTTTTTTAGGGAAAAAGCCAAAAAAGTATTTTGGGAAACGTTTAGAAAATATTAGAAAAGTAGACAGACAGATAGACAGCCACAAAAATGAGTCAATGTCAAGATAAGTAGATAAAGAGAGTTATCAGTTTTTTTTGGTTGCGTCATCCATTCCATTAGATAAAGCACACTCTCAACAAGATTATATCACAAAAGAGTTTATACATTTTGTTTGGAAGGTTAATTTTTTTTTTGACTAAAGCGCAGAATCATCAAAGTCACGAGCTTGATGACTATTTTGATTGTCGTGAGTTTTCACGATTGGATTATGTTTGACTATTGAGTTTACACACTCTTCACGCTTTTCACGCATGACTTGTTTCACAGTCCTACAAAAATTTGAAAAGGGATGTTTTGACAAGCCAAAGAAATGGAATAATTTTGTAATTTTAATGAAATTGCTTTTCTAAACCCAAAGCAGAGCAAAGTCCAAGGAAGCTTGCTTTTAAGGCATAGACTTGTATATTTATAAAGGGATTTTTACGTCACGTTTGAAGTATTAAACAGATAATTTAGAAAACTGAAATAGTCAAATGTAAAAATAGAACTTACTTCTTTCCTAGAGACACCATTCCGTATACGATCCCAGTTCCAATGATAGCCCCAGAACCGAGGAAGGTGTTTGCCCCGAAGCAGAAGATGATTGATGGGATGGGTGCACTGAAGAATACCAAAAATTAATTATTAGTAATCTTACTTTATAACAATTAAAATGCAAAGTCAGTTAAATAAAATGCTTTGTCAATAAACTTACATGACATATACAGCAGCCTTAATCCACAATGGCTTTCGTTCCACAATTTCCGTGATTTTGTTGACATGCTCGACAAACACACAACAACAAGGGGACTCGATTGTCACCACCACAAAGCCGCATAATCTGTTACCACCAATTAAACACATTAATACACAATTTGCAAAAATCATTCTAAAAATCTTAAATACAAATTAAAGTTAATCCCAAATGACTTACATTTGCCAAACACTGAAAACAATACAAGTTGGCGAGAAGACGCTAAAGAGTAAGCTAAATAGACCGAAGAACATGGCCACTATTCCAACAAAAAAATATACAAAAACCACCATTAAATTAATCACACTCCCAATTAAACAAACAATATTAAAATTAACTCATATCATATAGCTCAACTCACATCCACCAGCCGCAGTTCCAAGAGCTCTAAGCCCATACTTCACATACCATGGTTGCTCCTCCTGAGGAACCTCACCCATTCCACCACCACCAGCTCCTCCATACCCATCCCCCATTCCACCCGTAGGACTTTGCATTTTAATTACTAACTTTTAATACTACACTTAAACCTCAATTAAGTACAAGTTAAATCCTTCCCCCAAAAAAATTCCTCCTCTCCAACTCCTCACTCAGCAGCTTTCCTCCGCCCAACACAAAACCGAAACGTCACTCCAAAAAAATTCCTCTATCAAAATTTCCTACAAACCAAACCCCCCCCAAAAAAATCCGAATTAAAATATTTTAAAACACATTCACATTAATTTAACTAACTACTCTCCTCCCTCTTCCAGCCACACAACTACATAATATCTCATTAAAAAACCAAACAATAAAACCATAAAAAATATATTTTGTATTTATTACCTTATTTTTTTTATCAATGCTTAGTCATAATTATCACCCTACTCATTAAATTATTTTACTGCTAACCAAACCACAAACCACAATCACTTTAATCACACAAATGTAGTCTTTTCGTCAAATAATTAATGTTTATTCTCTTCCCCTGTCCATTGGCTACTCACTCACGGAAAAATATTGATAACGATTATGAACCTCGCCTTCTCTCTCTTCACTTGACTCACTTCACAAGCTTGTTTTTTGTAATGTTGTGGGGGTGTACCTCCTTTCCAATCCAATGCAACGATAATGACGACAAGATGTGAGATCAGAAGAAGAAAAAAATGGAAAGGATATTTGGCTAAAAATGGATTTTTTGAACTGGGTGCACATTAAACCCTTTCCCCAAATCAGCTGACGTTCGTTATTGGCCAACTTGACTTGAGTTTGAACTGAACAGATAAAAAAACTGACAGAAGAGGAGCCCAGCACTACTGAGCAGCGTTTTTAACTGACTGTGTCGGTGTCGATGTCGATGAAAAAAATGTAATTAGCGTTGTAAGATAGGTAGTTACTGACACGGAGTTAGTCTATGTTTTTTTTACTAGGAATCACTTTTTAATGTGTAGTTGTAAGAAGGACGACAAGTCGGTTAAAAAAGTAAGACACGTCGACTTACTACTGTGCTGTAAGTTGTAAGTATTGTTTGATGGCGAGAATGTATGTTTATTGCATTGTTGGGATTTCCCTATTGTTATGTTATGCTCTAGTAAAAAAGTAGATACCTTGCTACATTTAAAAAACCTTGGTACTTGGTACACTGTGGGTAAAGCAAGTGCAAAGCAAAAAGAAAATTCCGATGAAAGGAAAGGGTTAAAAAATGTACTTTGCATAGAAAGTTGATATGAATGGCGTGTAAGTAGCGCGGTATTTGGGAGTAATTTGTGTAGGATTATTAGAGTGTCTGTTAGTCCATCCTTATCAACAACAGCAAAAAAAAGTACCCCACTCACCAATATGCCGGTTAGATTTACGTTTAAAATAATGCGTAACTTTTAAGTTATTTATAGAAATTTAATAAATGAGTTTAAAATTAAATTAATATTAATTTAAAAATTCATACATAAAATTTTGCACGTTAGAATTCACTAGTAATTTGAATTCAAATGATAAATTAAAACTTAAAAAAAAAACTAATTAACCTGTAAAAACATTTAAGTAATATTTTATCAAAATATCGTCATTTCCAATATTTCCAATATCAAAATCAAGAACCCATCCATTTTACATATTTTTCAGTAAATCAAAAACTAGTGACAGAATTACTTCCTTACATCGTTACAAATATACACTCTACTTTGACTACTACTACTACCATCAACATACCACACCACATACCTCTCTTCCTCCGACATCTCTTGCTATCTCCTTCTGTATTTGTTCTGTTCACAGTTCATGTTCAATGTTCACTTGACTTCAGACTTGCGAAAGTGCCAACCTGCCAAAGCAGCCCAGCCGTCGTGTTGACTTGTCTTATCTCCTTCAAATCAAAATCATCCTCATCATCATCACCATTCCCAATTTGCCAAATCAGTAGCATACATACTTTAACAGCAGTGCACACACAAAACTAACCAGCCTGTCTATTCTCTCCCTTCTTGTCTCTCTATCTTGTGTACAGTCACTAGTTTTTTAAATGGGGAAAGTGGTGAGGTGATCTGAATCTGATGTTTTTTTTTTCTTGAGGGGACGGCAACCAACTTAACTGCTTGCACATCACATCACACAAGGCCAGAGGACAGCTGGTTAACAAATAATTTGTAAAAAAGTGTGCTTGGAATAAAACTGTAATTAAGTTTAGTTTAGATTTTAAGTTAACTTATTATATTTATATTTTTTAAATTCAAAACAAGCTGAGATAAAGGGCAGCAGTAGCAGCGGAAGCAGATGATTAGTAAATATATAAAATTAATTTTCACCTGTGGTACATTAATTAAATAGTTAAAATGTTGGTGTGTATTTTAAATCAAGATAAAGATAACTATAGTTTATTAAAGTAGGTCAGCTTTAACAGATTTACAATGTTAGTTATGTTGTACAGCTGATAAAAAAGCTGAAAGGAGATCAAGATCATATCAAGTCAGGTGGCAGGTGTTTGAGTGGTGGTTGATTTTAATTAGTTATTTTTTCTCTAAATGATTAATTAGTAGTCTAATAAAAAATGAGAAAGATGGGAGTGTGATGATGAAGTGATGAGTTAGTAAAAAAAAGTGTTAGATAATTTTAGTTTGGACATTTATTTTTTAAATTTAAATTATTATGGCTGAACTCTACTCATCCAACAATATACCTCCCCCGTCTGGGGTAGGAGGAAGGGGTGGTGGTGAAACGACCGATGATAATGAGCCCAGAATAGATGGAGATGGACAGGAAGTGAATTCTCTACGATTTTTGGGTGCTGGAGCGCCCGCCCCTCAGATTTTGGCTGCTGGACAAGGTACGGCCCCTCAAAATCCGCCATCTTCTTCGATTACTCCCTCTGCAGCCGTTGGTGGTGGTGGAGGAGGAGGTGTGGGGGGAGTAAGTCAACCTCTTCAAAATCAACAGCAACCTCATCCACCTCCCCCTTCTCAAACACCGCATCAACAAGTAGTGCCGCATAATCTTAATCAGTCAGTGGTATCTTCGCAAGGTGTACCGAATACACCTTTAGCAACTTCTTCTTATGACCCTTACGATCCCTCCAGAGGTCAAGCACCTTCTTATGGAGGAGGTCCAGCAATGCAAATGCCTTCAGGTCCTGCAGGCCCTTATGCTGCTGCGATGGCCGGTCAAATGATGATGATGGCACCGGGAGGATATCCTGGTGGTTATGCTCCAATGGGAATGGCGCCCATGTATCCCTCCCCATATAACCCATATGGCGCATTTCCGGGAATGATGGCACCTCAACCCCAACCACAGCCCCAGCAACCTTCGTTTTCCCAAGCAGAACTGGCGGCAAGACTTCAAGTTCTTCGAGTGCAGAATCCCACATATTACAGGGAATGGTATAAGAAGTATGAAGTTTATAGAAGTAATCCAAGAAGATATCAGTTTCCACCTATTGAAGTACCCATTCCAGGATTTCCTCCGATGGGAGGCCCAGGCTCATCACAAACTTTACCAGCTCGCTATGGTAGATCCAGAAAAGAATCAAGTTAGTTTGCAGTTTGCATGATGGCATGATGGAATAAGTGCATGATGCCCTTTACTAACCCAAAATGATAAATATATAGATAAATGTAAAATGTAATTAAAATAAAATGATAACCTATTGAATTTTCTTTTTTTAAATAGCTCGAAGTTCAGTGAACGGTGATCCATACCGAGAGCGCCATCATCATCACCCTAATGACAGCTTATTAGATTACCCATCACTGCCTCTTAATAACTCATCCATTTCCAGAGGTCATCATCCTCATCATCCTAGACCCCATTCTTCTGGACGTGCTTCGGTAAACGGTACACTGCCACCTCCGGAGGATGACTTTGATGGAGATGGAGCACCTGGTGGTGGAGGAGTTTCCTCTTTAACTGCTGACATGTCGAATCTAAATTTACTTGGTCAAATAAACAGCAGTTTCCACCATCCATTAAACTCCACACTCAATACCCAATATCAGCAGCAGCCCCCGGGGGGAGATGGAAGTGGGGGAAGTGGTAGAGGAGAACCGCAGTCTGGTAGAAGCTCAACAATAGGGGAACCTTATTCTGCAATGGTGCAACGGGATATCTATGGGGGATATTCTCAAGAAGTGCAGGGATACGGTATGGATAGATATCCCCCTGGGGGAGGTGGTGGAGTGGATAGTAGATTTGGATTTCAACCGATTAGTAGAGAATCTACGCCACCGCCGAGGGGAAGGACGACTCCAATGAAGTTTAGCACTTTTCATTGTATTGCTACGATGACGCCGTTGGGGCATATGATACGAATAAGAAATGGGGGAGCGCAGCAGCAGATGCTTGAATTTGTGAAGATGAGGCAGTTGGTAGGTCATTTGCCGGAGTTTAAAGAAATGGAAGGGTTTCCGGGACCATTAACTCAGTAAGCTCATAAGCTCAGTGATTTACAAAATTATGTCAAGTTTGAATGAACAGTTATCATGTAATATTTTGAATTTGTTTATATTACAGACAATTAACTCATAAATCAACGGTAATCCAGTTTTGCAAGCGAAAGATCAAGGAAGCTCGTTCAAATCCTGCTCAAATTGATCGAAATAATTATGTTTTGCTTTGGGAGTTTTTGATGCTGATGCTTAGGCAAAATGGGGTAAGCTGTTCTATAAATTATGATAGCATTTCAATCGAATAAAATTAAATAGGCATTTATTTTAATTATGCAATTAAATGGTTTAATAGATGGTGGTCGGGAGTGACATCGCTGAGCTCCTTTTGACTACAGTCCAGCAACAAAAACAAGAGGAACAAGAACGACGCGCCGCAGCTCTCCTAATTTTGGAAGAACAACAGCAGCAGGTTATAAACAATAGGGACTCCATTGTGGAGGGAAGCGATGGTACAGATGATGGAGGTGAAGATGGTCATTCTGGAGTAGAAAAGGAGGAAGGTGAAGGAGAATCGTCTGGAGGTGAAGAGGACTCTGCCTCCCAAAAGCTACCTCCCCCACCCCCGACAGCACCTCCTCGAGATGAGAATAAATTAGTAGAAGAGTTTTGTTCACATTTGTTAGAAGGCCATAAAAAGGATGCATTAGAATTTGCAATGGACAACGGTCTTTGGGGTCACGCCTTATTTTTTGCGAGTAAAATGGACGAACGAAGTTATGGCCACGTTTTAGCAAGATTCGCTAATGGAATACCTCTCCACAGCCCGTTACAGACTTTATACCATATTATGTGTGGCAAACAGCCAGCCTCGGTTACAAATTGTGGGGATGTGACGGAAGGAGATGAAAGTAACTCGCCGTCGAGTACGACTTTTGGTGATTGGAAGCCTCATTTAGCCATGCTTTTGAGTAATTCAGGATATAAGCCGGATGTAGAAAGAAGAGCAATTTTGACCTTGGGAGATACACTGCACAGTAGAAATCACGTATTTGCTGCTCAATTCTGCTATTTAATGGGTTTGGAGGAGTTTAGCAAACAAAGTAGATTGGGAACGTTGTTAGGATTTAGCAAAGGAAGTAAAAATTTATTGGAGGCAACGCAAATGACAGAAGTTTACGAATTCGCGAGGAAACTTGCAGATCCAGGATTTTCGTTGGGAGTGAGTTTCCTTCAAAGTAAGCTGGAGTATGGGAGGAGACTGGTGAGCTATGGATTTGTGGAGGAAGCACTTGCTTACTGTGAGGAGATTACAAAAGCTTTGAAACAATCAAAGATTGCAGGAGGTGGCAATTTTGGCTTGGGAGAGGACTCTGATCAAGAGCTTATCAGTTTGTGTGTGAACACTCTCAATATCGCTGAAAGGATTGCGGCTGCGGATGAAAACGGAACGGCGGCTCAGACGTGGGTGGATGAATTGAGAAGAATGGCGATGGGAGAAGGAGGAGAGGATGTGGTGAGGAGAGTGAGTATGTTGGGGGAAAATGAGAGTAGTTCGGGGGGATCCATAAGTAATCAGGAATATGCACCGAGCTACGCTGCAAGTCAACCAACTTTATATTCAAGCTCCGCTACTGTCGGGGCAGCAGAGTTGCCGCAGACAAGTGCTCCCACTTTTTATGATCCAAACTCAGGTCAGTTGGCTACGGGACAGGAACAAGGGCAAAGTGCAATCACCCAACAACAACAACAGCAGCAACAGCAAATAGATGGTGCCTTAAATGATATGGGGGGATATGGGGGAGGACAGGATATTCAGCAGCAGGATACTAATAGTTGGGGAGGTGGAATGGGAGGAGTTAGTCAACAACAACAACAGCCAATGATGAATGGAGGTTTGCATTTAAGCCAGCCGCAGAATCCACCTCAGCAGCAACAGCAGCAGCCCATGTATGATCCATCACAGATGTATGGGGGAGGAGAGCAGCAGACTGGTGTAGGTGGATATCAACAGCAGCAACAACAACCTATGGTGGATGGAACAAATTCCATTGGAATGGGTGGATATGGCGGTGGTAAGATAAGATAGTTTAAGTTTATGCACTTTAATTTGACTAGCATCATGGGCAGTGAATTCAATTTGGAAAGATTATTTTTTATTCAATTGCAGATAAGTTTGCCAACACTGGACCGAATTCTGTAAATACAACAATCAATAATAACAACTGGTACAGCCCTTACGACCAGCCTTCAACTGGTACCGGCCCGACTTCAGGTCATGATTATTCCAAAGAACCACAATACCAACAACAGCAGCAGCCACCACATCACAACAGTTCACCTGTCAAGGTAAAATGAGCAATTAGTTTCTTTGCAACTTTATATGTTTTAGCATGAGTTTTTTATTCAATGAATGTTTAATCTGACTTGCCTGCTGAAGATATTAAGTTAAGAAATTAAATTAAGAAGTGTGGAGTTGGAGTGAATGTCGTTTTGTTTGTGTGGAAAAATTGTTCAAATGTGCTGCTGGTTTTTAACATATTAATCTTTATTAATCTAAAAATTAATTGTGTTAGCTGGTTACTAAATGGTGTGATTTATTGTGTGTGAGAGACCTGACTGAAATTTTTAAAAATTGGTTTTTTGGGTTTCTTTCTACCTCGTTATTAGTTGACGAATGCACAGAAAAAATCGGTGCGCTTTGTTGAAGATGCATCAGAACAAACGCCGCCGCCACCAACAACAGCCGCAGCCCAGGTGTTGGAAGGTGGTAATGGTAATCATAATCATAGCAAAAGTTTAAACGAAAATAATAATAGTGCCAGTGTAGGTGATGTTGGGGGAGGAGGACTCAGAGCTAGAAATGTAGGTGGTGGGGGTAGTAGAGTTGACCCAATAGACTTGAAAAGTGCATTAAAAAATAGGCAAAGAGAAAGACAGCAGGTGGCAGGGCTGGGAATTGGTATTGTTAATGGAGGGGGTGGTGGAGGGAATAGCAATGGTGGTGGTAGTGGTGATTCGTTTGATAATTTAGAAGATGATTTGGAGGGACAAGGTAGAATATGTGGAAGTATTGGTGGATTTGAGGTAGAGTTTAAATCTACTTATCCAATTGATGAGCCTATAAGTCATCACCAGATAAACAATCGTTTACCATCGCCTCAGGTACAAACTATAGCACAACAGCAACAAATGAGATTAGTAAATAGGAAAGCACAAATTAGAAATAGCCATCCACCTGCACAGCAGCAGCCACAACAGAAGCGAACACCACCGCAACATGACCAGCAAATCAATAGTAATCATCTTCCAGAGGGTGGTACTGTACCCCCGTCAAGGGGTGGTGGTGGGTTCGGTAGAAGAAAAACGTATCCAGTGGACAAAGAATGCTGTACAGTGAACCAACCTTGTGAAGACCATGAGGATTTTTTAGAGGATGAAGAAGATGAAGATGAGGATTTGGATGTAGATGATGAAGATGAAGAGGGGGGAATTGGAGGGGATAATGGTAGTAGTGTTGGTGGTGTAGAAAATGGTGGGAATAATGATGGTGGTGAAGATGGGGGAAGATACCTTAATCATCTTCAGCATTATACACGTTGTGAGAATAAGGTATTTTTGGAAGAAAAAAAATAGACAATTTTAGGAAAGTTTTTGGTTTAGCTTTTTAACTTTTTTTTAGTTTGCATCACAAAAGAAACTAATTATGATTATTGTTTCGTTCACATTCACAAGCACAAGTTTTATTGCATGCATCCTGGCATCCAATTTTTTAGTTCACTGGTCACAGACTGACTGTCTTACAAAATAATTTTTTATGAGTTTTCTAAGGTTTTGGTGTGGTTGACTGACGGAATGTGAGTGCAACTCGTCAGCTTATTTATGATTATTGGTTTTAACTTAATTAATTTAATTATGATTTTAAAATATCACTGGTTATTGTTTGCTCGCATGTGAAATTTATTTTTTATGACACACGCTTCTTTTAATGTTAAAATTTTCAAGTTAATTAAGCATTTAAGTAATTGTGATGTTTAATGGTTTTTTTGTAGACTGAAAATAACCAGCAGCCTTTATCAACATCACCATCATCGCCCCCTGCAGGAAAGAAAGACGACAAGAAAAAAGGAAAAGATAGTTTAGGTGGTCAGCAGCAGGAAAAGGGCTGGTTTTCGGGTTTATTCAAAGTTCTGAAACCCAAAAACCAAATGATACTTCCAGACGACAAGAATCCCACGATAGTTTGGGATGATAAGCAGAAAAGATGGGTGAACACGGTGGGCGATGGGGAAGATGATACAGCACCAGCGGGACCTCCACCAAAGGACAGTGATTTAATGCGTCCACCACAAATGCCTATGTCAAATGGTCCTCAAAATCCACCTCCTCCTCCGGGTGGTATGGGAGGCGCATATCAACAGCAGCAGCAACCAGCTTATAACAACTTACAGCAAAATAGCCTTCCAAATCCGTCTCAACCGCAACCCCAGGGAGGGATGGGGAATATGATGGGGGTGCCTTCCAATACAAGTTTAAATAATATTAATTCAGCAAACAAGTATAAATTACAAAAGGGACGAGGTAAGATTAATTGCAAGATACAAGTATAAAATATAAAATGCATTTGTTGAGGGTTGTTTATTTAAGGAGGGAATTTTCTCTAAAGCTTTGAAAGGTTACGTGGACGTATTGAATCCAAACGGACCTACCCCCGCTACGTCGCCTTCTACAAATAGTTTGCCTCCATTGGGAGGAATTCCTGGTGCTAATCCTTCAGCTGCTCCTCCAAATATGTTTATACCTCCACCCATGCCTTCATCTGGAGGAGGAGCAGGAGGACATGGTGGAGGAGAAATGGATGGAGGAAATGTTAGTTTCTTGACTCCAGCTCCTGTTACTCAATCGGCAGATGATCCAAATTCACAACAAGATGTAATTACTATTAATTAGAATTAGAATAGATGAATTTTTGGAAGTATTACTAATATAATGATTTCGTTTCCAGATGAGCCAACAACCGCCTCCAATGTTCAATCCAGCCCAGTTTCATCAAGGATATCCTCAACAGGGATAAAAGCTTGAATTTTAATATTTTTTCCAAAAAAAGTAAAAAAGCAAAGCATACACATAGTAAATTCTAATTACAGTTTATATTATCATTAGTTAATTATACAAATTAGTAGAATATCATGTCGTGTAATTATTTTTGTGTTGTGTTTATTGTGTTTTTGGTGGTAAAGCTGGTTCTGAACCATTTTTTCCTAATTTCCTGTTTGGTTTGTTGATTTATTTATCAACGTGTATTTTGTGTACTGTTGTATAGTAGCTGCTGTAATTAGTTAACTATGATTATTATTGAGAATGCACCTGTTCAGCAACTACGCATGTTTGATTTTGTGAGAGAAGTGATAAGTATTTTTTGTCCTTTTGATGGCATAAAATTTTTTAGGATTTATTTTTTCCAAAGTAGTTTATTATTATATATTTTTTGGGGATGGTTTGTTAATTATAGAAACATTTTACGATTTGCAATATTTTTAGGTTAGGTTAAAGTTGTCAATTCTAAAAAAACTGATGAAAAGGTTTAAAAATTTTAATCGATAAATTATCATCCATTATTCTAATTATACCAAGCATGTCATAATAGGATTTGTAATTATAGCTAAATTAATACTAGATTTATATGGATAATTATCGTGTAGTCATTTAAAATATTATTGGAGATACAAGATGAAAATCATACGTTACGCGAACTTCGGCATGTCGGCGTCTACAAAAGCAAAAAAAGTGAACTGTACTAAAGACTATTACTCTAAAAATATATATCTTCATAATTAGCATAAAAAAATTTGTTAAATAATATCTAAATGAAGGAGAATAAGTAGATACTATATATGATATGCTATTCGATGATAAGCACAGGAGATGATAAGCAAGAAAACTGAAAAATAAATTGAGAAAATTTTAAAAACATACTTTACAAGACTGATTTCATTTTCATGGCCATTTTATTAGTGGAGGGAATTTGCCCTCCATGTCATTTACATAACTTTGAGGTGCTGAGGATGATGAGAGGGTCCTCCTGGGGACATAAGGAGACCTTCAGCACAACGCCATAGAAATTCTCCAGGAACTAAAAAACATCCATGATAACCCATTATCCTGCTTAGTTTATAAGTAATTTTTTTCCTTTTGTTTTGATTTTGAATTTTTTAACAATATAATATTTTTTCTATGATAAGCTTCCTTTCAAAATTAACTAACTATGAGTAAAAGTGTTAAAAGTTTTTATTTTTTGGGTTTTTTGTAAATTTGTTTCAAAACCTTTGTTTTTCGGCCTGCTGTCCCATTGTTTGTTCTTTCTTGACACTCACGTGACGTAATTAAGTTGTAATTATGTTACGTTGAAAGCAATAAAAAAAGAGGGAGGATTTTTTGAGATGAGTGACGAGACAAACAATAATAATAACAACAGCAGCAGTAAAACAACAAGAAAAACACAGAAATCCGGAAGTGGAAGCTCAAGCGGCGGGGCAGGGGTTAAACTTTCTACAAGGGTGGTGGTAATTTCTTCAGGAGGAAACTCAATAGCAGCAGCTGGTAGTGCATCAACCCCTTCAGCCCCAGTTGTAGCAGCGGTAGAGAATGTGGAGCAGCAGCATAGGTCACCAGTATTTCATAGAAGGGGTCAATCTTCAAAAAATCTCATGACTTCGGGTGGATCTGCTTCTGGAGGAGTTGGTGCTGGCGGCGGAGTTTCCTCCCAACAACCAATCACATCACCTCCCTCCTCTGGTGGTGGTAGCAGTACTGGAGGAGGATCTGGTAGACCGTCATGTTTAGCAGCGGTGGTGAGTACAGAGTCCAAAAAATATGTGTTTGGGGCGACTCACGGAAATTTAAAACTTTTAAACAATTCAAAGAGCTAAATTGTTTTGTTAAAGGTCCGCTTTGCTGAACTAAACTTTCCATCATCCCCCCACCCCCGAAGTCCCATAATACCCTCCACCGGGATGACTGCCAAAATGACCACCCCAACTGGTGGAATCGATGGTGTTGAAGGAGAAATTGAAGAAAACGCCAACCACAATCTAACAACTAAATTTTATGACATATTCCCAACTACGGCATCTGTGGGAGGGGATGCTTTTCGAGGATCCACTCCTGGACATGGAGGAGCAGTTGGAGGGGGAGGGAATATGAAGTTGGCTGACGCTACTTTGAGAACCTCCGACGGATACACCTTTCCCATACATCGGCAACTATTGAGTGACGAGAGTGACTACTTCAAGTGAGTGACTTTCCAACAAAATGTTATTTTATCATATTTTTTATTGAGAATTTCAAAACAATTTTTTTTATAGAGCTCTTTTCACCAGTCCTTTGCACCCATCCCCACTGACCGACATTGTAATTTATAACATCCGCGGGGAAATGCTGAGCCTCCTTCTTGACTTTATTTACACCCGCGAAATGTGGCTATCCGATTCCAACGTCCTTCCCATCTTCGAAGCCGCAGACTACCTCAGCCTCCTCAAAATCCGTAATAAATGCTGTGAATTCATAGAAAACCAGCTAGAAGAACTAAATTGCCTCGGCATCCGGAAATTCGCTCAAGACTGGTTTTGTCCCGACCTAGAACGTACCGCCAACCAATATATCATGCGCAACTTTGTAGATATCGCCCAAGTTTCTGAAGAACTTTTGGAGTTGAGTCTCCCCGAAGTGGCGAGCCTATTCAGCAATGACGAACTAAACGTTAAAAATGAGGAGGTCGTTTGGGAGGCGGCTATCCGCTGGATAAAACATGACGAAGGGAAAAGGCGATGTTTTATTGTTGAACTCCTCCGAACCGTAAGGACAGGTCTAATGGACACTCAATATTTTATGGAGAAGGTGAAGGAGAGTACATACGTCCAAGGAAATGAAGGATGTAGACCAATTGTCATTGAAACTTTGAGATTCCTTTACGACTTGGAAGTGATCACGGAAAGGGATGGAGAAATCCCAACACCGAGTATAGCCCGCCCACGCATCCCACATGAAATCCTGTTCGCCATTGGAGGATGGTCGGGAGGATCTCCCACAAGCTTTATAGAGACATACGATACCCGAGCTGATAGGTGGATCCGGGTTAGCGAAGTGGATCCAATGGGACCTCGGGCTTATCATGGAACTGTTGCGATTGGCTTTAAAATTTACGTAATTGGAGGATTCGACGGAGTAGACTACTTTTCAAGCTGTAGGGTTTTTGATGCGGTGACCAAAAATTGGAAGTATATTGCCCCAATGTATAATAGAAGGTGTTACGTGAGCGTGGCGCTTTTAGATGGGGATAAAATTTATGCGATGGGAGGATACGATGGTCAGCACAGGCAAAATAGTTGTGAAAGGTATGATCCTCATTTAAATCAGTGGAGTCAGATTTGTCCGATGAATTGTCAGAGAAGTGATGCGAGTGCGACTACGTTGAGAAATGTGATTTACATTTGCGGGGGATTTAATGGCGTGGAGTGTCTTAATTCTTGTGAGTGCTATGATCCGGAAATAAATCAGTGGACTATGATCCTTCCAATGAGAAATCGGAGGAGTGGGGTTAGCTGTATTGCGTATAATGAGCAGATTTATGTGGTGGGTGGATTTAATGGCGTGAGTAGAATGTGCAGTGGGGAAAAGTATAATCCGGATTCAAAGTAAGTTAATATAATTGATAGATGATTTGGGTTACTATTTTTTTGGGTTAAAAAATTTATTAGTTGATTTTTTTATTCTTTGGTGAAGCACTTGGACCACAATTCCGGATATGTATAATCCTCGTAGTAATTTTGCGATTGAAGTGATAGATGACTTGTTATTCTGTATTGGAGGATTTACGGGTACATCGACCACGTTTAATGTGGAGTGCTATGATCAGAAGACTAATGAGTGGTATGAGGCTACTGATATGAATATTTATCGGAGTGCTTTGGCTGCTTGTGTAATTCCTGGACTGCCTAATACCAAGGATTACATTCACCCTCATCGGGATAGACTGATGGAGGAGAAAAGGCAGAGATTGTTGGTGTTGCAGCAGCAGCAGGGAAATTACATTGTGGATCCACCCACGCAGCAGCAACAATAGGAGTAGTATCAGTTTGCCCCATATGAGCCTCCAATTTATCTCTGGTCACGACCAATAATGTGGACCACTTGTCAAAATTCTATTTACAGTTTTGTACTCTCTGTCATTACTCAAGTTTATTTGAATCCACTCCCATTCCCCCCACCCCTGTCACCATAAAACTGGAAGTAGGCCAGAAAATCAAATGAAATGAACAAATTTCCAATCTTTTGAGCAAATGCAAAAAACTCCAAAAAGTATCTAAGAACAAAGAACACTGCAAAAAATATTAGCAGAGAAAAATAAACAAAAATAAAATAATAAGATGGTCATGATAAATGACATAATATTGACTGATTAGAAAAAGTATAATAAAATGAATAGCACTAAAAATATAGCAATTTTTTGTGGGGTGCGTTTTCAATTGTATAATTTATTTCATATAGAGTTTTGTAGTCATTTTTTAGCAAAATTGTACAAATTTTTGCATGGAAGGACTCTCAACTCGATAATATACTTCATATTAAAAAATAACACGCCAAGTCAAAGAGAATCATAGGCGATATTTCATCGTTTATTTGCTAACTATGAACATTTTGTTTAAAAAAAATAAGTAACATGATTTATTGGTTGGTTGATACATCAAAAACGGAACAAATCGTTCCGTAAAACTTACGTCTAAATACTGATCTAATGTGTCTGTGTGATCTAATCTCGAAACAAAAGAGCTTACTTTTATCCAAAAACAAATCCTTTTATCTATAAGTTATTATAATACTGCTAACAATCAGTTTAGTCTTTAACTTTAAAAAGAATCGAATCTAATTTATTTACATTTATGAACTTCAGCGATATAACAATGCATTGTGATACGATAGAATGTGATTACAGATCTGTCGAACATTTTTAAATTGGGTATCTCCACAGAATCCGCATCTGAGTTGCTTCTTAGAATACTTTATCTTCGCTGTTTTACTGGGATTACTGGTTGGATCCTGTTGAACTTCTTGTTGATGCATGGACGCTAAGTGTCGAATTAAGTTACTCTGTAAGATAAAGTAATAATTTTTTTTTAAAAAACCTTAGATTACTTCGAATTGTGATGAAAACTTCAAAAAACCAATTTGTACTTTTTACTAAAACTTACCTTTTCAGAAAACATTTTCTTGCAAAAACGACACATGAATGGTTTATCTCCATCGTGTATCTTTGCATGTCTCACTAAATTTCCTCTGTGGGAGAATGTCTTTCCGCACTGTCGACATTTGAGATCATCGCTATCATTAATTGTTGTCAAGTTTTCTTTTGAATTAGTTGCGTTGTTCTTGGCTGCCATTGGTTCACGTTTTACTTTCGCATTTTTATTTTCAGTCTTGATTTGTGTTAGTCTAATATTCTTAGATTTCTTCTTAACAGTCTGCTTTTCCACTTTCAAAACTCGCTTGGATGATTTTGTGGATGGTGATTGTGTATTTTGGGTATGTTGAGTATTGTTAAAAGTTATTTGAAAATTAGGTGAAAACATGGAGTCCTCTTCTTTGTATCTGTTCATATGTAAAAAGAACATTGGATCCCATTTGTTATCGTTTTTAGAACGTTGGACCGGAAGTGGAGGTGGTAGGAACGGTGGTCCATTAAAAACCGCCGAACTTAATTCAGGATACCTATCTACATCTTCTGTTATTGTTAAAGGTTTGATATCACAGTTTCTGATTTCGCATTGATTGGAATTCAAGTCAGGTTTAAGTTTAGGTCTTTGTTTAGGCTTGTGTTTTAGCAGGTTAGATTTGACTACTGAAATTGACGAAGGTTTAGATTTGTTTTTAGCGTTTGATTTGGAAGCTGGGATTGATTTAAGCGTAACTTTAAGTTTAGACTTTAATTTGTAGTTGGCCACTGGAACGACTCCTCGTGGTATCAATTTTGCTTTTGCATTATTCCTTTTGATTTGCTTTTGTGTTTGTAATTTTCGCACAACTTTCTTTTTCACAACAATCCCATCGCAAATGTGTAGGTGTTTACGTAAAGTAGATCGATCATTATAAATCCTCTTACATTTACTACATTTGTGTTTAATTTGTAAGTGAATATTTTTCTCGTGAGCGATTTTAATCGAACCATTTCTAAAAGCAAAGTCACAATAATTACATTGATAAGGTCGCTCTTCAGTGTGGGTATGAATGTGATCAACTAAATTTCGGTAATTTGCTAGTACAAGACCACAAAATAAACAACTTGTGGGTAGTTTTTTACGAGATCGTTTCCGATTACTTTTAGCCATTTTTAATTCAAGTTGTAAAAAATATTATTATTTAGCATTGAAAATGAACACACGAGTGCTTTTCTGGTACACACACGACATTAACATCAGCTGTCCCTTTTTGATATTTGTTCCTTTGTCCTTTATCTCCTTTTTTTGGTTTTTTGGAAAGCTTATTGCATTTTTGTGCACTGCACAACCAGATTTCCAGGTGCATAAGACAAGATGATGATAGAAGGGGTCTTCGTATGTAAATTTAATGAAAAACTGAGCAAGTATACAGACTATAATCAACATTTGCTTTAAAACGTTTTTGTTTATCCTGCAAAATGAACTGTTTGCTTAGACCGAAGGATGACAGCATCAATGCCGAACGAATGATGAAGTTGGGCATAAATTTAAACAAAGATTTTTTACATTCTGTAAAAATTTCGCTTTTTGGATAAACAAATATTATTCATTACCACGTATAACAAAGAAAACATTTTTCTTATCAGTAAGTTCGTACGCTTACTCCGTAATGTTTGTTAAACTGTTACATTCGCAATAAAAGCAAGTAAAGTACTTGTAATCATGAATAAAATATCGATCGAACTGGTATCAATAAACTTTGATTGTTTTACAGGTTCTAAAAATCAGATTGGAGAGCAATAACTTATTTGAACATTTCCTGTTTATAAGAAGTGTAAAATGATAAAACATTATATAAAAAATGAATGAAACTGTTTTATTATTTTACCGGCTTGCCTTGCTTTTCTTTCAGTTCGCTAAGTTGTTTTACAAAGCAATCATCATTTTAGTAATTTATATCCTAAGTTCATTTTTTTTATTCTTCAGAATGATTTTTATACAGATTTTAGCGTTTTCATCTCTTTTCGTAATTAAACAAACCGATTCACTAGTTATTTCTCCCAATCGTATCAAAAATCGATTTCTGGGTTATCTTAAACCTAAATCACCATCAACGTACTCGGATTACCACAGTGGAAGCAATTATGCCCTTATCGGTCCAATGGTAAATGTTAAAGAACTTTTATTTGATAAATCCTTAATTGAAAATTATTGCTTAATTATTCCATAAATTTGTTTTTTCTAAAGGATGTAGTCGATGTAGAGATAAATTACGCATTATGCATCGGTAGAGGGTGCTACTTTATAGCATCCAGTAAAAAATGTAAATGTCCCCCGAAGATAATACTTGACTACCAGGATGACAACACGGTACTCGAGGAATTAACAATTTTTACTACTCCAAAGAGTGTACAGACAACAAAGTATGAAAAAAGTGGCAAGGAAGACTCAACCATTGTTTCCGTAGGTCAAAACAATTTCGATAGAAGTGATCGCACTGCCACAGCAGCATCAGTCCCTATAACTGAATTGCTGGATGACGTTTCGTCAACAACTAAAGCATCTCCGTTTCTTGAAGTTAGCAGTGAAATATTTTCTGATTTTGAACAAATTAAGGACGATCCAAAGTTAAGTTCTTCGAATGTGGAACGATTAGGGAGAAAAGCAATAATTTTCGTAGCTGCATTTATTTTTATGTATATATTCGTAGTAATGAAGTGTAAATGAAGAGTTTTATCCACGTTTTATCTAATTATCCTAACATCTTGTCTTAAATCTAATTCAATACGAAAAA
Organism: Entomobrya cf. arborea Gr-Col-00668; assembly: GCA_034699025.1. Taxonomy (NCBI): domain Eukaryota; kingdom Metazoa; phylum Arthropoda; class Collembola; order Entomobryomorpha; family Entomobryidae; genus Entomobrya; species Entomobrya cf. arborea Gr-Col-00668. Next base: position 25,238 of record JAQIWN010000356.1, read on the forward strand.
CAATATTATAGCGAATAGTAATAAACACAATCGGTTTTAGTAAACTCATTTCATCATCATAATCATCAACATAAAAGAGATCTCTTGGTGAAAAACTGATGAGGTGTAACTAACTTTTGTAAAATGATCACCAAAAAATGCAGATCTTTCAAAAATAGTAAAAACTAAAGTTCACCAAATATTTCTCTGTCATTTAGAAAAAATCCTCCTTCTTTTAAAAGATTTTACGTGTTAAGTAAATGGTGATTATGTATCTATAAAATAATTGATGTTATTGATGACAGTGGTTTTGGAAACATTCAAAGCACAATGTTATTCAGTTCATGCACAATATATTATATTATGTTTTCAGACGAATAAAAATAAGCATTTATAGAGTTAGATTGTCGGAAGTTAACAAGTTAGCAAAAAGGTATAAAATGTTGTAAGACATTGATCGATTGTTACTAGAAATGTTATGATGCACATATCAGAAAACCACAAAGAGAAAAAATCTATTACTGGTCAATTAATTAAACAATTTTGCCTAAATTAGTTATCGTCGTTTAACTGCACCATGCATGTCTATTTCTAAATTTAATCCAAGTACTGCTACTTTACCTGTCGTGCAAACAAAAACAGGATGTTTAAAAAAATTGGTTACCCTTATATTTTTCTCAGCACCTAAAATATTTGCATACAACTAATGAAATCCGACTCTCTGAATAAAAAGGCAATTTCTACAAAAATTTAGGTGATGTGATGTGACCTTCATGTTCAACTTGGGTTGACAAAAACATCCTTTTAATTATTAAATTAACTGAGTTGATTGTTAATAAGTTTTAAAACATCAAGTTTAAAAAGTTATGTCATAAGTTTCCGAATTAATATGATAAATTTTAATGTTTCACATTGAATTTTTAATACTTAAAATTTCAAAGAATTCTTCAGATGATCAGTTCTCTTATCAAATTAGCACATGATCAGTTAACTCCAAGTGTTATTTTTTAAATTGTTTTTGGAGCCATAGTTTACTATGCATTTGCTATTATTTGTATTTAAACGTAACAAGCTACAATTTAAAAAAAAACATTTTATGATAATTTGACCGAAAATAGAGTAATGTAATAATCATGTTAAATATCAGAATTACTGTGCAGCACCAGTAGTACCAAATTTTTACCGCTAAGAAAAAAGCATTGTCGATAATTTGTTTCAAAATGCTAAATATTTATGTTTACTTTTACAAAATGACGATAATTTGAATTAACATTTATTCTTGTACTCTGTTTAATCATTGCCATGCCACTATACTACATTAATCAATAACACTTTCCCACCGAAACAATTTTGTTATCCCATCCGCATTTTGCGAGGTTCTCATGATGATGACATGCTCCTCTAAGTTTTAGTGCCAAGTCAATATGTTCCCCACGACAGTCAGGTTCACTATATGCCCTTATACAATTAAAATGCGTATTAACAGAAGATACCCGGGCTCTAAGTTTCTGCTCCAGATTTACACATTGTGTGTCACTCCCCTTCACAATTGCAACTTTTTCTCCAGAAAAACGATAACCTTCAAAAAGTTCCAAATACCATCCTCCCGCTCTACAGCCTCCATGACACTGACAACCTGAAGGATTACAGGATTTATGAGCGCAAAACGGGGATCCTAACCTTCCGTCAGCGCAATATTCTGTGCCTAGTAGTTTAGGACAACAGCGTCCTTCTTCAAGAAAAGTTGGTTTTGGGACACAGGCAATTACATCTATTGTTCTGGTAGAAAGAATCAGAGCACCTATCACGAAAATAGGAACACCGCTTCCAAATTGAATGCCTAAAAATTCCTTGAAAATTAAATTCATATTTTTGAATTTAATTTTTAAATTAAGTCCATTCAAATTATTTTATTACACTAATTTCAAGACTATTTACTTAAACTTTAGAAAAATAAATTACTCTCGGGATTGAGAATTCTGAGAAATAAACTGACTTGATGCCACTTAAAAGTCAACATGATATTTTACAAGAATTCTGAATTTTCTCCTCGACTGAAGATCAGTATGTCTTACTGTACTTTATCAAAAAGATGAGAGTTCAATGAATCGCCAAAAGACCGTAAACTGTACATGTTACGCAAAAAATTAAAAACCTTACCAAGGCTAAGGCTATTATACAACATGCCGATTTTCCCCATGTATTGTGTTAAAATCAATGCTTTGTAACACGGTGGACCTTGATACAATTTTATTTTCTGTTTTTATTTTTTAACTATTTCTCGTCCCAATTATTTAGCACATAATCCACAAATATAGCTAGCAGCAAGTTGACCATGCCCAGCATTGCCAATTTTGTCACTCCAAGTCCCATGCTTCCGCTACTGCTGTCACTGTTTTCATCTCCTTTACGACCCCCTCTTCTCCATCCACCACGTGGCCTTGGCGTCGTCGACGACGACCAACCTGCACTTTCTCCTGATGGCTGTTTCATCATCATAACCTTTTCTCCGTTTTTCATGTACATAACCACTGATCCATTGTTACTGCTGTTATTGCTGTTGACGTTTTGTGTATTATTTTGTTCTTTTCTCATAGAAGTCCTCCATGGGCTACCGGAAACTGTATTCCAATGACCTCCGTTGTTTTTCCTTTGACCCCCACCACCGCTAAGATAATCATTATACTCGTGATAATCTTCATTCTTAAAATCCAAATCCGAAAAAATAGCTAGTCCTATACCAAAGGTGATAAGCTGCAGTCCTATAGCACCCAAAGGCCAAGAACTGGCCGAGTCAAAAATATTTGTATCCGACAATTTTATAAACGTTGTTTTGGTTGGCTGATGATAGTTATAACTTGACACAAAACTTAACAATATACTTGCTAGTATCAGTAAAGGAAATATAGAATGAAAATACGGTTTTTTGACAGTCATTTTTCTGATTTGAAAGATGTGATAGCAAACGAAAAGAAAACTGTTCTAGTCTAAGGTTATCGTTTTACAAGAACGTTTTATAGAAAGAGGTAACTAATTTAGTAAAATAAACCGGATGCCTAAAATGCGATATGTCTCGTAAAGAATCTAAACGAAGACGGACACAATTTTGCCCAAAATTTTGCAAATTATATTAAGCACCTTGGATTCAAAAATAGAAAGTGAATTTTAAATTTTCCCCTGAATTTCATATCTTTTAGTACAGAAGGACTTTTAGGTCGGCACGTGTAAGTTATGATAAGCCGAGAAAGAAGTGTGCTTTAACCGATAGAATAAAATAGTAAAATTTTGATCATGTAAAAATACGACTTTGTTGTATGAAAGTATGCAACGCAGGTTTTTGTATAAAAAAGGATTTTTATGATTTCCTGAATTTTGTAAGTTAAGTGCAGTTTATGATGCATTTTTAGTGTGGGTAGGGGCACAAGCACAACTGCACATAAACTTGTTCTAATCAAAAAACTAGGAGTCAAATAAAATAAAAATGATAAATTGAGCTAAAGCCAGGTTATAAAAATTATATGTCTAATGAATAAAATAGCGAATATTCTGCTGCGAAAATAATAATTTGGTGATACGTGACATGCTTCTAATCAAATGCATTTTATTTTACACTTCAACTTTTACAGCCCGCCCCGCATACACGAGATGAACAAAGGTTCAAGTGACGTGAGGCGCATGACTGTTTTTAATTGAAAGAATAAAATGGTTACATTATAATTTTGGCAAACTGTTATAAGCAAACTCATCATTTCATTCCAAAATTTATTACATTAAAAAGCCAAGAACATCTTAAAAATAAAACAGAACTGTTTTGGCACCTAAACTTATTTGAACAAATTTTCGTGCTGTTTCATTGGGGAAAACGTTTTAAGAATTTTAACTGTGCTGCTCTGGATGTTAATGTCTTGCTTTACAATTTAATTACACATTTTCAATTTTTCACACCAGTTGGATAGCTCGTAAGAATATAAGTATAGTTTCTAGATTTTTTCCGACCATTTGTAATGCAGGTTGTTACGTTTAAAATACAAAACTGATGGTGAAACTTGTTTCACGATTTGTGATACGATTGTAATCGTAGTACAATTTTAAACCCTTTTTCGCATCCTATACACATTTAAAAATGACACTAATTACACACCAAAAAATACGTCCAATTGCTTTCCTGACAAATTGTTTTTTACCATTCGCTTACTAGCAATGCATTACGATCGATAATGAAGTTTCGTGTATACGTGAGACTTGAGACATGCTCTTAAAACGTTTTATATTGTACCATACCAAATTTAATAGTATGAACATGTAATGCTACTTCTTCACAGTGATAATTGACATCACTGCAGTTAAAAATATAGACTCCGCTGCTTTTTAAGGTTCAAGGTGTGATGTGATGAAAGTTGATGGCATGTGAACAAGGGTGCTAACGTAGTAGTTCTTGCAGCTTGTTTCAATTGTTAGATATGTTTTTAAACCATTCACCTTTAGATTTCACGTAAGATCAATTTCATCTAAAAATACGGCTACGTGAAATTTTATTTGGATGTGCATGTGTGAATATAAATGATTAAAAGATGAAATATAAATGTAATTGATACACTCAAATGCCACAATGTTTTTTATTTTGATTGTTGTTTATAAATATTTATGCAGGTTTGACACTTTTCCCGGGTTGAAATTGGAAATACTCGACAAAATAATTTAATTTGAAATATTTAACCGAATCTATGGTTTTTAATTAAACGATAAACATTTTTTTCCGTTCCTTTATTATTTTAAAAGAATGATATACTTAATTATATTTGCAGAAACGCTTTGTTTTATAAGAAACCTGAAGTTTCCATCATTTGTTTTTTATAAAAATTAAGAAAACTTCCAATATTGAATATTATATTCTAACTTTCTGAAACAAAGTAAGTTAATTAGTAAGTTGTTTTACGATTTTTTCAAGTTTTGATTTAACTGCACATTTTAAATAAATACATTAAATTTACTGCCTAATTTCGTTTAAACTTCTGTATGAAGCTTTGTATTTTCCTGTATTCCTGTAAGGAAATTACTTTAACCCATTTACGAGACGCTAATGAAACTTCATCTACGTTTTATAACTAAATCTATGGATCAATAGACATCAAAATGAAAAAAAATTGGTGCATTATTTTATTGGATGAAATTTTATTTGTATTTTTATATGAACACATATTTATTTTATTATTTCATTGTTTTGATTGTAAATTAATATTATCCAGAATATTTATCATTTAAATTATGCATGTATTTCCCGAATACTAGTAAAAGTACTTCATTCCGTGCTTATAAGTTTCTATTGGTTTCTTAGAATCCGAACTCTCTATTTTTATATTGTTCATTTATTGTACAGATTATTTGAATGGGTAATTAATATTCATGGGAATGGGAAACAATTTAACTAGAATTATTTTCTCCAATTGTTCTCGTGAGTATAAAAGCAGACAACAAAGCAACTTAAATTCACAGTTACAACCACAACATAATTTGAAAATCAGCATTTAAGAACTAGCAGAGTTGCAAATTAAATAAATAAATCTTCACCTAATCCCCAGCATCCTAAATATTTGAAAACTTTAAATATACTCAAGTACATACTTCTTTGTTCTGCTCGTGAAAAAGGTAACGGCAAGTTATCGAAAATTTGAGCTTTAAAATAAATATCAATTCTTATAACCAAAAAATGGATAACCAAGACTTAAACTGTAATCATCAGAAATCTTAAAAAAGGTCTCATTTGAAATTGTCAGCATTTTCTAATGATTGCTTTAAGTTTACGATTAATTAAATAATTGTTCTCAAATATTTTTTTCTTACTGCAGCCATATGGAATGTTCTAATATAATATTTAAAATATGCAAACAAAAATTTATTAGATTGATTTTAAAGTTTTGAATTCGATTTAAATTATGTTATATTATGTTATGTTGTAATCATAAATCGTGAACTTAATGGTTCCCATAAATTGCTGCATTAGTGATTAGAAAAAAGTCGAAATATTATGGAATTATGGAAGTTACAAAAACACTTAATTGGTTGGTTGTTTGCTTGGTTACATGTAAATTACATACTTTCGGTTCTTAGCTTTCACGGTCAAGCCAAGAAAGAAGGTCAAACGACAAGCAATAATGACAGCGAGCAAGAATACGAATATTTTGAGTCTATTTCATCCACGTAATATACTAGATAAAAAGCTTCCCTTATAATTAAGCTTGTAAATTGCATTATTTGCATATCTTCCCCTCTTCTTTCGTTCTTGTCTGCCTGGTTGAAGGAAGAAGAAGCTTTTTGCTTCGTTCTACATCCTTACACATTTGTAGCAGAAATGCAACTTACGCACATGGTTCGAGATTACACGTTTACGTGTAACAAAACTGAGCGAGTGAACACTGAGCACTGAACACCTACAGGCCACAGGAGTAAAAAATAGGTATAAGCAAAGAGGGAAGTTAACAGTAACGAAGCAAACAAGCGAGGAATGGAATGGTGAAGATGAAGGTGAGCAATAATTAGTTTTTGATTAAATGCATCATATTCAATGAACTTTGGAGTAAAAGTAATAAATTTTTGTATTAAAGTGTTGAACGATCAATTGATTTTTAATTAATTTTTTCATTTGGTTTTGTGCTACTCCTGACTACAGCATAACATCATAATTTGTTACCTTGTCATTATCATGCGTAACTGTTGCGTTGGTAAATATTCAAAACGCCAGAATTTCACGTTTCATTAATAAAATTCGCATTAATAAATGGAACGGATATCAAAGCCAAAGTTCATGTTTGGTTTGGGTTTCGTGATATGTAGATTCAATAAAAATGTCATAAACAATCAGTTAATTTTCAGAACACCCCAATTGTATAGTATTTGTATGTTTATTTTCATATTCATCAAAACTTTGATATTTTTAAATAGCATCATGTATCAATTGCGTCATTAACTTTAAATTCCTAAATTATATTTAATTTTTATTCAGTTTTTCAAGGTCCAAAGTTCAGGAACATAATAATATCAAAAAGAAAAAGTTTTGTTGATTGTTGTGCGACTTTCTTGGAAGTATTTATGCCATTTTATTTTAGCACACGTTTTTTTAAATCTTGGGACTAATCAAATCCACATTTAAATATTTTACTTGATTGAATTCATGATGCTACAGAATATAAAGCTGGTAGATCAGCTTGCTTTCTTTTCATACGTGTGAATTGATAATTAATAATAAAAAATGTAACGGAATGGGGCTACTCCAAAAAAAGAAGTTCTTGGTGAAAGGAACCGCTTTCATAAATCGAAAGTTTCATAATTTTATTCAAATTTTCAATAAATGTGAACAATAAAGTAAATTTATTAAATTAACTCTGTATCAAAGGTCAAGTCAACCTACCAATATTTTTATTCACTTTCTTTGTGTTCTTTTTTGGATGAATGAAATAATGTTTTGTTAGAAACAAAGAACAGCTTTGTAAGCTGATAAGTATAAAAGGCCCTGGAGAAATCCAAAATGCATCCATTACTTCTCCAGGTTTTGCGACAATTCAACTCCAACTTTGTCAGTCCAAGAAACAATTTTGGCGTTCGAAAAGTCACAGAATTTCGCAAAAGTCCATTCCAGAATTTTTTCTCCTTGTAAATTTTCTTTCGAGAGTTGCTTCACCCAAATCAATCAACAACTTTCAAATTCAATATGGCTCCCAACAAAGTCAATTCAGTTGGCCGTAAACATCGTCTTCCAAATCCGCTCACAACTGTGGTGGACATCCCCCCACAAATTAGCCGATTCGCACAACAAATGAAAATGAACATCTGCCATTTAAATACACAAAGAATGTACGGTCCTTCATTTCACGTTGACCAAAGCTGGATGCCTGCAACAGGATCAGAGATCTTTATTGGAAGATTGCCTCGGGATCTGTATGAACCGGAACTTGTCCCATTTCTGGAGGAGGTTGGCCCAATCTATCAACTTCGCTTGATGATGGACTTCAGTGGAACCAATAAAGGGTATTGCTTTGTCAAGTATTTTGATCCCGAACAAGCTCAACTTGCTGTGGAGATTCTGCACGAGAAACAGGTCAGACCCGGTTTCCCAGTGGTGGTCTCCAAGAGTGTGGACAACAAAAGACTTCTTCTGAGTGGAGTACCCACAGATAAAACTCAGGAAGAAGTTGAACATGTCATCCGTCGAATTTCTGGAGGAGTGGTCCAAGTGGACTTGAGCTGGGATGTGGATAATCCTGTAAATCCAAGTGGAATAGCTTTTGTGACATACAGTTGTCACCGGTAAGTTAATTACTTTTTGCACTAATTAACAATTTATTTTTCAATGTCAATTACTAATCTGATGAATTATATTTTTTTTTCACTTTGTTTTCAGTGCGGCAGCTTTAGCTCGCAAGAGTATGTTGTCAGCCACGCCATTATACTTGTGGGAAAAGAAAATCACAGCAGATTGGGCGCAGCCAGTAATCCAGCCCCACAAGGAATTCGGGTCTTCTCAGGTCCTTCGTTTGAAGAACTTTAATCCTGGAACTAACTGGCGACTCCTCAGGGAATACTTTGACATTGTCAGCATTTCGGGTTTCAAGTTCATCCAAATGTCTAGACGAGGAACTCAGGCTTTTGTTTTCTTCCAAACGAGGATGCAAGCTGAAGTAGCGAAGGCTGTATTGGATGGCGCTTCATTTTACGGATGTCAGCTAGAAGCTCGGTGGTGGATGACAGAAAATGTTCCGGAAAGAAGGAAACGAAGAAATCGTGCTCGCTGTATTCTTCCCATTAAAGTGGATCAGGATCAGCCCTATGGAGAGGTTAATGGCATTACGGCCATTGACCAACAAATTGCCATTGAGATTCCGGAAGTTGAACTAGCGGCACCAGCGCCATTATCTTTGTCACCATATTTCCAGCCGTTCTATGCCTTGCCAAATTGTGAATTTTCGCAAGGTTATATACCATTTCCACCTGTTTTACAAGATGGATTCGTTAGTGAAATAGCAGCTTATCCGGAGCAGTCTCCAGCTTTTTGGTGCATGCCTGTACCTGATCCAGTAGCATATCAACCAGTTTATTTGGGATATCCATTTATTGACGGCGACTGGAATTGTGGAATTTAAGATGGGGTAAATGAAGCAGATGGGCTGCGAGCAATGGATTAGAAGTCGGGTTTTCGAAGGAAGGAAGTAAGTCGGTGTGAAATAATCTCATGCTGAAATAACTTGTTCGGATGAATTTTAATGTGACATTTTTTCGAGATTAACTTGTGGATATTTAAACTTTTATATGAAATTTCAAACTGCTTTCAAATTATTTTTTTACCTTTAAGTAGAGAGATAATAGTAGAGAAAGAAATGTTTAATTGATTTAAATGAACTACGAAATAAATAAGCAGGCGCCACAAGTTTCAATTTTAATTACTTCGTTACGTCTATTTGTTCAATTAATAATAAATCCAACATTTAACTTTCACTTTGCATTTCACTTTTACGCAGCAGTCTTGTAAGAATGATGCAGAAAATAGATGTATTATTATGAGCATTTCTTTCTACGTACATGCATGCCAAAGTCATCATCATCATCAATTCTATCAGTTAAGAAAAAAAATTCGCCACTGACTAAATATATAAGAGCACATTGGTTTTTGCAGATTGTGATAATTTTTGTCAACCTACATACTTCTTCCTGTAAAAACTGGTAATAAGTTCAGGTAAAACAGTTTTCAAACTTTAAAACAGTTGTCAAAGTAAACTTTTTAATGCATTAATACAAAGTTGAACAACCGCGCTTAAAAATTCCTGTCTAGATTTATATTTCGAACTGGAACTAAAAAAATCCGTACTAAAGGTAAACTCCTCAGTGCAGTGGTCCTTGGTCCATGTGAATAATAGGAAGAAACTTTTATGTTTCATGAAATGATATTGCGACCATGATCCGTACAATTTTAATTCAAAATTGCATGTCTGTGACGTTATAAAGTTTGTATTGGGCTTAGCATGGGTTTGAGGAGACAAGAGATTTCAAGGTTTTTTTGTAATCGTGTAGTTAAATTAGCCAACTAGAGATCAAGGTAAGTCTACAGATACGGAATACAATCAAATATGGTATAAATTCCTTTCTCCAGTAGTTTTATTCCAGCAGTATAATGCACATGATTTTTATTGAACTTGCTACTTTGTAAAAATATTCATAAAACAAAGTATCAATAATGTTTATATCCCAATAAGTTCGTAATACAAGACCACGCTAAAATTTCCATGTTATCATCACATACGAGCCATTAAAATAAAATAGTTGTAAGTTTGTGTGAATTCGTAATTTTTTAATTCCTCCACAGTGTATGGAGTCTCCCGACCTTCATTAAGAATCGTAGTAAGCCTGTAGTTAGAAAAACAAACAGAAACAAAATACAAATAGTATCATAACCAGTTATTCTAATAATAAATATAATTAAATTAAACTGCTTCCAAGAAGAACTTACCCGCTTATAAGATTCTCAAGAATTTCATTTCCTACATCATCTCCATCACTCTTACACAACGTTTGGAATGGGGAGTAAGTTCGAATGATTCCTACTATATCGGAAATTGTAGCAGTTCTGGTTAAACTAAAATTCCGTTCCCTGAAATCAACAAAACCATACTATTACAAACGTGATGCAGATATGTTTCCACCCTAAAGCTTATGTTACACCTCCGTTATTTCCTAGTGAACTGTTTCCTAATGAAAATGCAACATGCACGTTCCGTGGGAAAAATCTAAATGCAATGAATTTTGAATTTTCAAAACTAGTTTTCAGACGTTTTTCAAAAGTCAGTTCATACC
>JAQIWN010000357.1:0-36051 GCA_034699025.1 Entomobrya cf. arborea Gr-Col-00668
ATTTGGTATAGTTTACCATAAAAGCTTATTTTTTGAGGGATTTAGCATCAAGTTTTCTAAATGACAGAGATTCTTAGCCCAAACTACCAACAACACTGATTTTAGAAAATGATGAGCTCTTAAGATTCAATTTACAAAAAGTGATTTATTTCCGATTTTTTATTTCCGTTGTAAATTCCTTTGGTAGTTCAATATGATTTTTTATGACTGCCTGGAAAAAAATTATCGGCTTCTCCGTGACGGAGACATTTTTATCATTTCAAAAGTTAGGATGCAGCAAAAGCAGAAATATTGTTCCTTACGGTCAAAAAAGGAGCATCCTACTATTCTCCTTCACTACATCATCGAATTCTTATCAATTCTAACCTTAAACCGGTAGGCCATAAATTCAATGACATTTCTCTTTCTATGAGTCACGATCCCTCATGCAAAAGACACATTGATCGATTGATCTCAGTAAAAAAGCCAAGACATGACTTCAAAAACTCATCATATTCATCAACATCCCCCGTCGTACATTGTACCACCAACCATCGTAATGTATTTTTGTGGTGACTTTCCTTATCTCAGCTAAACCTTTTCCAGAGATTCCACATTTTAAATAATAATAATTTTTATCAGAAATTCAGGCTTTCTAAGACGTTGCGTTGGCTTGAAAAGCCGGATACAACAAGTAAAGATAGAGAAAGAGAAACGAACGATGCATTACTTTAACGGATGAATATCTAATAGATAGAAAGAAGGTCAGGACAAAAAGTTCATAGGATGTCGCTGAAAGTTTTAATTTTTTTTTGAAGTAAACTGATTGTGAAGATGACGTGACAGTCATAAAATATGAAGACACATTGTAATCATCATACTTCACATTGTATGTATGCTGTAAACTCTAATCTTTTGCTGAAATGAAATCGTAAATAAAAAACAGATTATGAAACTATGCAGACCCACATATTTTAGTTTATTCATCCGTCTCCTGGCATCCTTCCTGATTTGGGCATTGTTTTCTTTTTCTTAAAATATTTTCAAAAAAAAACGAAATTCGGACGAAATTCTAAATAAGCTGAGCACAGTATTGTTCATCAAAAAGGTAAAAAACCTTTATCCCGTCTCACACGTCATGTCACGTGTATTTTTATGGTAATATAATTTTTAACAATTTTTACAGCTACAATGTTGTTTTTTTTTTCTGTAAAGTGGTCTATAAAATTTTCCGCGATGATGGTATATGGTAGACCGTCATCCTAAGTTATTATTTTTAACTACTTTATTATTTACCGCATCACAACTACATTGTTCTGATTTTTACGCCATTTTATTCTGTAGGAAAAGTATTGAAGCATCTGAGAAAGTAAAACATTTTATACTGACATAAATTCATATGAAAGTGAGAGCTTGTAAGTTTTGTAAGTCTCAGCCTCAACGCTGCACATCCACCAACGTAACACAATCCGCCGTGTCTGCATCTACTTATAAATGTAAAGATATGCATACTCACCTATATTCAAAATAAAAAAAATATTACATTGTATAAAAATGAAAGACTATCAAGAAGAAACAATGTAATGCAATGCATAGGTACTTTTTTTTTTACAACACTCATTGTTTTTTTTATGTGAGGATATCCACCACCGTGGCACGGGAGGGAGAAGGGGAAAAACTGATTTGCTTTTGTATTTCATTTTGCATCAGTTTTAACTACACACTCGTTCCTCATTTTCAAAAACAATTCCTTCTCCTTTCATTCTTCATTGCCTCTAATAATTACTACAGTAATCAAAGTTTTCTTTTCTTTTTATACATTTTTTAATAACATCATCAGCTCAGCTCAACTCACAAAAAACAACTTGCTCGCTTTCTCGTCTTTTTTTCCATTTCCTATCTTAACTTAACATAACAGAGTTCCATTTTTATTACCTTGTTGCATTGCATCTTGCCTGTTAATAATATAAGCACTGGTTTCATATTTTTTTAAATTATACACACAAATGTCGGTTTCCTTTAAATACAATATCTCATTTTGAATAAGATAATAATATGATATGAAATTCAAAAACATGCACAAGCACAATGTATCTAATTTTTCTGTTTTGCTATTCTACTATTCATCTTGTTCAGCAAAAATACAACTCATAAAATAAACAGCAGCAGTTACCGGAGGAGTTACGATTACTACGAGTATTACACCGTTTCGGTGGAGGAATACGTTCACTACCATAAAACATTTTATATATTGACTGCTCTCTCTCTCTCTCATCATCTAATGTTTTTTAGGTTTGTAGAGATATACAACAAAACAGCAATGTTGAATGTAAAATAAAATATTTAGCCAGCGGCAGAATAAAATGCACATGTTGCACTGCATTCGTTTTGTAGAAGAGGAAAATCCTAATCGGTTTTTGCATTTTTGCTCGGATGATCATGATGATACTGCACTGCATTTATAACAGAATTGTTATAAAGTTACATACATTGTAGCTTCATAACTTCATAAAATAATATATAGACAATGTTTCTTTCTTATTACTATTTTGGCATATAACATAAAAATGTTGATGATGGTGTATGGTGTTGTGTGTGGAGGCAAAAATGATAATAATAACTACATCATCATCATTGTGAAAGTTTCACTTGTATAAATACTATTACCATACAATACCGATTACTATAAGTGTACAATTACTAGGCAGTGATGTGGTGGTGGTAATGCTAACGCTGAAATTGAATAAGATGATGAGGGAGAGGGATTCGACTGTAAAAGCGCTCACTCTTCTCGCTCTGAATATACTGCTTGAAAACTGAACACAAACTACTTGTTTCACAGCGCGATGTTGGTCTGGTCTGGTGTATATGATATTATGATACTTTTCTCTCTAGTAGATTGATGTCGAGCCGAAGAATATTGCATGTTTGCACTTTTGCATGGCAGAAAAATTTGTGGTTTTCTGTTTAGCTTACGTGAAAAAAAATATAGGAGTATGGTTCCCTTAAAGTTATTTGCCTATCTCAACTGTATTTAAAGGTAAAAATTGTGGAGTGGAGTATGGTATGGTAAGCCACTAATGACAAAACATAGTTAAAAATTTTGAGTGCATTTTTTTGAAAATGTAATTTAAGGGGTTTCATGTATTTTCAGTATTTTTTTTTTTGTGATAAAAATGAGTCTGTGCAAAAGATCGGGTAAAGGGGTTTGTCCTTCTTTGAAAAAAAAGATGAAATGAGTAGCTAGAAGAAAATGCGATATGGCATGTGTAGAAAATTGTGCAGATTTTATAATGTAGTGTAATGAATGCTTATAGATATGTGTGTTATATTGCATCCGTGTGTGACTTCACTTGTACGGGTTTATGAAGTTTGCAATAACGGCAAGCAACTTTTTCTTGAGTTTGAGAAAAGAAGAAATGAGGATTGAACACGAACTGAAAAATAAACTGAAAAAGAGAAATTTCTTGAAGAAGGATAACAAGGAGAGGGAGAGAGAATAAAAAAGGGAACTTTGCACGGTTTGAAAACTTGTTGATATTGTTTATTATAAAAGATTACACAATGTGTATACCTTACTATTTGGCTTAAGTTTAAGTTTAAAGTATATAAAAGGTTTGAGAATAGGATGGAAATCTTTTATAAAACTTTTGAGATAGCTGCCTACTTCTTCTTGGTTGTCTTGATATTTCGTGTGCAGAAATATATTAAATATATGAACATCTGCAAAAAAAAATATATCTTGCAGGTGCGTGAAGGAAGACAGGATATCATATTTCCAAAACTGGCTTGAAAAAATTACGTACACCACCGCCACCGTACAATGCAGTATAGCTGTACGTTAAATACATGTTAACAGAGAACGAACATTCAGGGCAGTAGGCATTGAGATCGTTCCCAATAAGCGGTTTGATGAAAGTGATGCGATGGTAGCAAGTGAAATAGCAAGAAACGTTTTTCTCTCCTAATTTTCATCTTGATTATCGGTGTTAACAAAGCAACCTGACGACAAGACAAGACGTTGCGTTGGCGTCATTATTTTTTTGGTGAGAAATTTTAGAGTGATAATTGTACGGTAAAGATTTTTTTCAGTGACAAAGGCCGCAAGATGACTATGTCAAGTTGAAAGACTACTGTTTGAAGATAATGAGAAAAAAAATTAAATTAAAGGATTAAATGTCATCATGATGGGATGACGAATGATGATCACGATAAATAATATGACTAAAAGTGTCAATCAGTTTTCTAATGATTGATCTTTTGCCATTTTTTGGTTGCTATGGTGATATGGCGCTGGCGCTTGAAACATGTCATGTCATAGTTTACATGCCTGTGAAAAATGACAAAGCGAAGAAGGAAGCATTGTCAGTCACCGAAACGAAAAATCTCATTTCTTAATCTATTTCTTTTTTCAAGAGAGATTTTTTTTTTTATCATTGCGTGTAAACTGTACCAGTGCGCACTGCACATTGTAAAATTGTAATCTGAAAGTAAAACGGATGGGACACGAACAAAAAAAAAACTTTCAAAAAACCACGAAAAAATTGCGATCATGTTACCATTACCATTTCGACCTCGAGAAAATAGTTTAACTTATTTACTTTAATATTGTACGCCATTGTCAGTTTTTGATTTGAAAAAAAGTTGCATGGCATGGCAGTCTGGTTTTTCATAAACCATGACCGTTTTACATCCTAGCTTTAGAATACACACTACGTACACATCAAAAAATTTAAGAGGATGACGATGATGACACGATATTCTATCTAAAAAGGACCAACGTCAACGAAATGCCTCCACCGCATAATTCTCTGCTATTTCGCCTTTTGCATGCCCAGATAAAAAAATTACAGACAAGTGTGTTGTGTTGAGTTTGCAAGTTGAAATAAAAAAGTGTTAATTGGTTTATTAACACATTGCATACAAAATGTAAAAGCATTTCTTTTTTCTCAAAATGATGTACATGACCAATGATTGCGTACAAAGAAGAGTGCGTAGCATAAGTACATGTAAAGAAGTAACGCTTATCTTTAAACGTTATCATCCTCTTGACGAAACAACCGGGTAGGTGTTGTCACGGGTTGCTGAAGGCAGGGGTGGAAACCACAATTTTCCTCTTGTGACCGATAAAGCTGGATATATGTCTACACTTTTGTAGTCATAGTCATGAATATAGAATACATCACATTTCACATCCAAGCTATTACACTTATCCGAATCTTTTCCCCCACCATTTTATATTTTAAGTACATTGCATCGTGTTGTAAAAAATGACGAAACTCCTCAACTCTTTCGTCATTTCGTATTTTTCCGGCACAAAGCGAGATGATAAAAATGTAAGTATTCCTTGTACACTACCACGAAATTTATGAACAAGTGATTTTCTTTTAGATTTTTATTGCTTACCAACTTAATATTATTATTTTTTTACCATGATGTGGGAACTGACAACCAAACCACTTTAATAACAGGCATCCAAATTGACTACAAGTGTATTAAAGATGAAAGACAGGCATTAGCAGAGAGCTAGAGAGTACATTAAAAATTGTATCCTCCTGAAAATAAATGATAATATGCATTTATTGCTTGTTCAGCCAGGCCAGAGTAGACCAAAAAAAACATAAAAAGTAAAGCATTTCCTTTAGTTTGAAACTGCGGTAATGTCCGTGAAATGGAAATTGCGTTGGAGAAGAAGACGAAGACGAGAGAGAAAATGACGAAGAAAAAAAACGTAATGCTTTTGAATGATGATCATGACGATCGTGTGGGTTTTTAAACTACTCCAACAGGTAGACAATCTGTGTGTGTGCAAGCATAAAACTTTGAAAAAATGTTAGAACCCCGAACAACCACCACCACCGTACCACCAGTCATCAGAATAATAGCTACATATATTTCAGGTGGTTGAGTATTGAACAGGAAAAACTCATAATTGCCATGATGCCATGATGGCATGGCATAAAGGAAGGGGAAAATGGTTGTGATGCTGCTGTGTAAAGAGAAACAAGGTTGCACGTAGGAGGCGAAAAAGGGGAAGGAAAACACATGCCTTTAGTTGTAACGTTGTGTTGGGCTGAATAAATGAACGGTGGTTTGGTTTTTTTTTGGAATGGAATACTGAATGGCAATAATATTATCAGACAAAAACTAGTGTACAACATACAGGTTCACATTTTCTCATACACTGGCTGCAATTTCCTCTGTTTCGGTAGTACACTCCAATCCACAAGTAGATACGATTGGTATTCCCACCTGTTGGCCCATCAGTCAGATAGACAGAGTGAGAAACATCCAAAGATCTATTGTGATGGTAAAATAATAATCTGGATTTTTAGTCTAAAAGAGCAAACTTTCCCTAAAATACAAAAAATGATCTACACACAATGGAATATGAGGATGGTGAAGTGACATAATAAATTTGATGTACAGACCAAGAGATTCTATTCAGTAAAGTAAATAATATTTAGGTGTTTTATGTTCGTTCGTGACAAAAAAAATAGTTTACTGATGAATAGGATGAATTGTCACAGGAAAGCATAGCTTTAATTTTTGTTTTGTTATTTTAGTATTTTTAGAATATTTATCCTTTTTCGTAAAAATGGTTGAATCAATTTTATAATCCGGTTTTTATGAAAGTTCCATAATTTAAAAAATTGTGGATGATGATGATTCTACTCCTCCGTTTTACACCCACACATTTTCATTTCATATTTTTTCACCTGACTAGCTCGCAGCCAGGAAAATGGCTGCGGCTCGGTTGTAACTTCGGGACATAAAGATTCTTAACAATGTTTGAGAAGTAATATAGCCAAGCAGGGAAGAAAATCATTTATGTACAGCAACATTGTTCCAGAGAGTATAGTGCTGTGTGCTCTCTTTATTTGAATTCACCGAATTGTGATGTGATGTATGTTACGTGTAGACTGTAGACGTAATGTACTAATGTATAAAAATTGTAAGGCTGTGGAGTACAGGGATGTGGATGGTGATGGTGTGTTCTACTATTACTTGTTGCACATCAAATTCGTGTTCCGGAATGGGGGTCTAATGCCATGCCAGCCTGTCAAGTATAATAGGAACATGGGAAGATAGGTGGTGGTGGTGGTGGTAGGCAGGTAACATTAGGGTAAAAATTCCTTCTCCTTTTGTGATGCAATAAAAAGTCTTACTGCTGCTGTGTCACGATCAAACAGTTTTTTTTTTTCCTTTTATTTAATGGTATTCGGCTCCGAGGTGGAATGGAAAATAGATGGTTGGGTTGGATTGAAAATGCTTTTGGAAAGACTGAAAACGGAGTAAATGCTGGCTTTGTTATGTTGCAATTTGAAATGTACCATGGTACGGAATATAAATATTTTAGCCTGGTTGCTGTAGTATTGGAAATTGGGATTAAATCTGTTTAGCTTTCTTACATGAAATAATTATTCAAAAGGTAAATCCATATCATGGAATATTCAACACAATTAAACAAGTGGTTAAAAGTATAATATGACATCAGAGTAAAAATATCTGTCCATTGTTCCCGGTTTTCTTGTTTGCTACATTTGCATTGTTAGCTTTTAATCAAATTTAATCTAGAAATTCATCTGTTGATTTTATTAACCTTAATCTATTTACCATGACTATTTGCGTGAGATACCCGGTATGGCATTACCAAAATGGTCTGATGATGTATACAATTAAATTAAGGAAGGGAAGAAGGGATCAGTTCTTTTTTTCAAATTTTCCCTTATCATTACAGATATTATCATGGAAATGAATTCCGAGTGTTCAGTAACCGTTTTAAAAATAGTCTGTAATTTGCATATTGTTTTTTTCACTTTTTTCTACGAAGGGGAAATTAGTTCTCATACGTTTAACTTTTATTTGTCCCCTTTCCTGTAATTCTATTTGCAATGCAAACTTTACATTACTCTCAATACAATACAATATCACAAGTTATACACACCTGATAATTACTGTGATCACCGACATTTACGATACAATAATACACTACCGGAACGTATTTCATCATCAATGCTTTACAGTCAGTCGGGCATTAGTGCTTTATAATACGAGAAATCACTTGAAAATACGTAGGTATAAAATATACTCATGTTACACCGACACCAGAGCAGAGCACAGTTTTTTTTCAACGGCTGAGAATCGAAAATATGGAGAAGTGTAGAAATTGTCTGTATTTTAAACAGAGATTTCTCTTCACTCTAGTCACGGCGGAGTTACTCTCCTGCCTTGTCTACTCCCTAAAAACCTGACAGGGTAGGGGAACGAATCTAAAATAATGTGAAACTGACAGAGATGTGAATGTGATAAGAAGAAAAAAATCATGATCATGATACAACTTATTTTTTAAACCATGTTTACAGGGCGGGTGCTTTACAATGCGCAACTCTGCAAACTCTCTCTCTCTTGGGAGGATATTTTTGTGAATTAACAGGTTGACTTTATATTTATATTTGATGGTCCATTTCCAAAATACATTCCCGTTTCCCCGAATTCAAAACTGCATTTAGTAAAATATCAGACTCATATTATCTGTCATTATTATTATCATATCAGAGTATTATTATTGTACGTTACGTACATATATAGATGTGGATCAGATTTTTTTAAATCTTTTTTTTATTCACCCACCACCATCACCATCGGCATCTCTGCACTCTGCACAAAAGAAACATTAGCATTAGTTGAGCAACTGCATAAGCACTGCTTAGACTTCAGACAGATCTCCTTTTTTCACTGTTGCAATGCAACCAGTCTTAATCTAAATCCACCATCCGATCTACCACCACCGCCATTGATTGAAGCGAATGAGTAAATTTGGTAAAGTAAAACTTACACGGTTTTCTTCCTATTTGATTCAAAGTCTGTGACGGTATTGTTCGGTCGGTGGTTGTAGGAAAACAACAAGAGGAGTTGTTGCATCAAAAAAAATGTTGCGTGTATGCAATATTCCTCTTGTGAAGAAAATAAGACCAAAAATGCACACTGAAAAGGATGAGCTTTGCTACTTGTCATTGTCATGCCATGGCATGCCATGCCACTTGAGTGTATCAATGTAATCATGATGATGATGATCATGATGACGACGGTCGGTTTGTGTGCCCCTTTTTCAAGTCGGATGAACAACAGTTTCATTTTTTCGGCTGTACGTTAGTTAAATACTCACACACGCAGTAGCAGTATGCCATCATGCCACTTAATATAAATTGTAACTTTAATGGGTATGCTATATGGGCAGATCTGTGAATATGTGCAACAGTCAGTCTCTTTCGAAATAAGAGCAAAGGGTAAAAACTATGCTTTGTGCTTTACTGCTACTGAAAAATACACATTTCCCCTCTTTCTGCCTGTTTTATTTCCAACCTGTTGGTAAGTTTGCTTTACTCTGCCCAGCCCTGCCCTTCTTTTTTTGGCAGTCTAGTAAACTGGGAAAATACACTTTGAATAAAATCTAATATCTGAAATTGGTAGTTATTTATCATTTATCAAAAATTGTATGATGGCTTTGCACTGTGTAGTAAAAATTTTTTTTTAATGGGGCCACTAAAAATAAATCTATCCATGAAGTTTCCTCTGAATTAACTTGACTTGTGATCTCTGTGGGATTTCTATGCCCGTTTCGGGGATTTTTATCTTTTTCCATCATCGCTTTCATCATTGCTCACTTTACTCACCCCTTTTCAATCTGTATGGTATACTAACTAACCATTAAATCTATACAGCTCTCTGTGAAAAAAAAGAAGGGCGTGTCTTCTAAAATGGAAAATGGAACTTTAATTTTCTCCCTCATCACAAAAAAAAGTTTCCACGCATATTCTCTGATTTTTTTTATTCACTGAAAAGAGCAAATGATCTATGGAATGCATGAAAATACGTAGTACGTAGTTTAGAGAGGAGAGGTTTTTAAAATTGGGAACGCAACGATAAAGAATTTATTTTGCCGACCACCATGGCATCATCATAGTTTTTTGAGAACTTAAGTCTGTCAGTAGAATTAGCAAAATTGACAGTGCGAGAAAAGTAGAGAGAGGGGGTTGCAAGGTAATTATGTGTGGTGAAGATAAGATAAACAGATAGAGGACAAGTGTCATGTCAATTTTTTGAAGTAGAGAGAGAGAGAGAGAGAGAAGAGCTGTGAGACTAGGATGTAGGACTATGGGTGAAACAGGAAAGTTTTACTATCTTAACTTTTACATACATAATTGTATAGGTGGTGGTGGTGGTTTACCATGTAAAAAATTTCCCCTAAGTATAACATAAAAAGTTGTAGAATGAATAGAGAAGTTACACGAGAAAATAATCCTAAAAACTTGTTTTTGACATTCCGATGTCCTGTGGAGCTTTCCTGTGAACAATTAAATGGGTGAATCTACTCTACCATGTTAATAATATTTTTTGAGAATGGGTGTGACATCCGGTCCCGGGCATTTTACTATACAGATACACTTACATTGGTATTGGTACTACTGTCGCTGTAAAACAAGTGAAGTGAACTGTATCAACTTATGACCAGACCGCCATATATGCAATATATTCATATGCACCGAAGCATCTCTCAATAATCATCATCATCGCCTCGCCGTCACCATACTGATCGTCCCGGAAACGCCCCCTTTTTGTGAATTAAGCAAAGTGGTTATTCTACCAAGATGGTTGGCTGATGGCACATTCGCTCACACTGGCAGGCTAAAGCGATGATCTTTTTTTATGGCATATTGTAATACTGTATTGCATCAGGACAGGAGGATGATGTGATACTATGTAAATATATCGAATGGAGGCAACGCAACCGACAGTTAAAAATGTACAACAGCATGATATTCTTTTTTTTCCTCTCGCTAAAAAGAAGCTACCACTTTTTTTTATAGTCCGCCGATGTACTGTGTCGGTGGGAAACGGCAGTAAAAAGGGTAAAAAAAAGTGAGCGGTGATGGTAGGGGAAATAAACGCCTTTGTGCTGTTTTGGGTGGATCGCTAGGGCACTCACTGGTGCTGGTCGTCTGAGTTGGCAAAAAGATTTTTTTAATTTTTGCCGTGGCTGCAAGTTTATTACCGTTGCTTGTAAGCCGCCATGCCAATGCCACTGCAGTCGCAATGTTCCATCAAAAAATATCTGTACACTTTTGTTTTTCACTTTGTTCCTTATTTTTTATTGCATTCAAAATAAGACGCTATCCAAATCCACATCCACCATGTGAAACCGATGAATATGTATCCACCCTAAAAAAATCCCATTTTATTTTCATCATCATCACTTTATTTTCGCTACAATACAAAGTAAGATTATGCCAGAAAGAAACTCCTTTTATGCAATGCTCGTCGTCGGGTTGATTATCACGTCGGGTAGTAAAAATTAGGGAGAGTGAGAGCACAAAAAAAGACCAGACCAGACACACGAAAAAATTCCATCATGGTCTTGTCCAGCCTGCCAAAAAAATATACATGGTCGCTTGGTTTTTTTGGTGGTGGAAATAAGCAAACCAGGTAGTAAATGCAGTGTACTTGCTGCCTTCTTTTTTTTTTGGTTTTGCTTTTATCTTTGAATGATGATGTGATATGTAGCCTCCGGGAAAGAGGATCTACGAAAATTCTCTTGCTACAAAAATATTTCTCATGCTCACATTTTACTTATTGCTTTCCGTCTTGCATCTCTTGTGATCGTGCATCTCTAATAAAAATACTCCCACTGGTTTCTATTTTCAAGCAAAGATACCTAAAGTACCACCACCACCAGTACATGTGTATGATATGATGTGGTACTTGCTTTCTTGTATGAATGGTTTTTATCAAAGCAGAAAGAAACATCCAGCTTGCCACATAAAAAGGTCATTTTTCAATGAAACCTGAAGAATGCAAATGTAGAGATAAAAAATAGCCACGTAACTGAGAGTATAAAGATGAAACATCATGCTACGCTTTGGCTGTACCAATTTTTACTTTCCATTCACTCCCATTTTCCCTGCTTTGCTTGAGTGAAGTGATTTTCGTTGGTTTGATTCGTCATATTTATCGTTATCATCGTGAATTGAAGCGGAGGGGAACCTCGTGGTTTGGTTAGGAAAAAAATGTATTGATGGGATGATGAAGGAACTATAAAAAGAAGTGATGAAAATAAACCGTGAAACCTGTAAAAAAAATTCTTTAAGTGATTCGAAATCTCATTTTAAAAAAGTCATTTTATAATCTCAATGTTAAAAAAGAGTTGACCATTAACCTACCTTTGACCTGGGTTTACCGTTATTGATCAGTGAAAACAGAATTTCGAAATCCAATTCATAAAAATGAAATAAAAAGTAGGATGGATGGAATCAACAGGTATCCGTCCCGTACATTTTAATAAGAAGTTATCCTCAAAAAATAAAATGTTAAAAAGTCACGGCAAAGTTATCTTTGATTTTTCCCTTGTACACCTCCACCGAATTTCTTGACTATATTTTACCCATCCGATAAATCTTGCTAAATAACCAATCTTTAAAATTTAAAACAATTATGCATCTGTCCTCAAAATAGGATTTGGCCACAGTTTAATTTGAGTATTTAGGCTTTGCCCTTATTCAAAATTCAAAAAAAATCTTATCTTTTTCTGTACTTCAAAAATTCTGTAAAATACGGTAACTTTTCTCTGCATCTGGCTGCCTACGTCCAACATCTATGATTATCCGTGTTTTAATGCTACATATATTATTTATGTGTTCTCATTCGGATTGAATTTGATGATGATGAAGATGACGATGATGATTTGGCTACTTTTTTTTCACTGAACCTTCTATTTTTTTTGTTAAGGTGACTGCATATGCACTATGCATGCATCTCTTTTTCTCGTTCTTTTGTCCTAACATTTTTTTACCCTGGTTTTTTCAAAAAGCTGATTTCAACATTCCTGACGGTGATGTGATGATGATGGTCTCTCCTAAAAAGGAAACTAATGACGATGATGATGATGATTAAGAAATGTAGCTATGGCGAGCGAGGTAAACTATAGCTTTTAGCCCTAACCGTTTTTCCTTGCAATTGCGATATACATCGGGGTATAAACCTAGAAAAGAAATATAAGTGCAAACCAAAAAAGAAAAAAAATTGTGTACCCGACCCGACTCTCCTCCGACTCAAGAAGACCTTTTACACATTTTACTTGCATTACAATAACAACAGGATCGGAGGATTAGAATTCTAGCATTGTTGATTGTTGTGTGAGACGTAAAGCTGTCGTAAGTCGTAGGCATGTAATGTTGAGAAAATACAGTGGTGGTGGACTGGATTTTATGTAAAGATGGATTTTCAAGGGATTCTCTCTCATATCACTTGGTTCATACTTCAATTTCCTCTTTCCTTCTGTTTTGGATCTGATACCCGCGACGGGTTCTTTTTGAATGCCAGCCTTTCCGATATTATGACTACTGCTATCTACGTATTTGTTCATTTTTCAAAATCAGCAAAATAAGGTCGTCGTGGATTGCATGCACATGTAACAAATCCTCTGGGATGTGAACTGGCATTTTCCCTTATCATAAAAAGTCAAAGTATGCAGTCATCGTCGTGATCCTGATCCTGAATGCTGCCATGATTAGGGTAAGAAAAGTAAAGGAAAAAGGCCCATCCCTTCCTTTCTTCCTTCCTTGTCTACCCGAAATTTTTGTAAGAAAAGAAAAATGAAGCCACTTACTCGTAAGTATTTAGACAATTTTTGGGTAGTTATATTGCCCTATAAATATGTACAAAAATATTGTAATGCACTAGTCACCAGTATTTTTGGCCTTTTTTTTTGCGGTGAACAAGTTTCAAGATGTAATGTTTGTGACATTACATTTCAATGTGAGTATAGATGGATGAAAACGTAAGAAAAGCAAGTTAAGAAAAATTCTACACAATAAAATCTAAAGCCAGGCAATATATTTGAAATAAATGCTTACAAACTCGTAAACATTTTAGTGGTTCTTATTCTCTGTCGGGAGAGGAAACACTTGTGTATGTAAACATTATAATGTATTGTTGTGTAACGTAACGTAACGGATTCTCCGGACGGATGGATTGAACAATCTCGGAGAGGACAAAAATTTAAGCAACTTTTACATTCCGTTTTTCAATGTCTTTGATTTTTTTTGTATTGCAAGTGTCTACTTTTTCAATGATAAAAATGAGTTGAAAAGAGCAAGGATAAAAATATAAGTTATTTGAGTGTGATGACTGTAGTGTAAGCTTTTTCGTCGTATCTGTCTTATCATTTTTTTCAGAGGAAAAATATTACGAGAGAGGTTTCTTTTCGAGAAAGAAGAAATCACTGGTGTTATCTCTCTCTCTTGAAGAAAAATTCTCCCATATTTATTTTTGACGAGTTGGAGTTGTTATTATGGAAGTTATGCATTAGGTTTTTTTTTTTTGGTAGGTGGGTATTTTTGAGAGTGTTGTTGGGTTTCTAGACATTAAACTTTGAGTAAGCCATAAGAAAAGTAAATCTGTGTACTTTTTCCTTAATTTACTACAAAAATCTATCTCTCCTGTTTATAATGACGGTGGTGATGTTGACGACGACGACAACGAGTGCTTATTGAGGGTGATGGCTGATCGATTTGGACTCTGACCCTTTACACCAACTATAAAAGTTGCTCTTCTATCGTAATCGTAAAATGTTTCTTGGTGGTGTGGTATGAAATTCACAGGCATTCTCAAACAAGTCAAAGTAAACCTTGTGGTGGTCGTTGTCGTTGTCTCCTTTTTTCTACTTAAATAGAACACGAAGCGTACTTCCCTGGCATTCCCGTTTGTGGTCACCATCATCATCACACCCAAGTCAGCAAACAAATACATGTATTGGTGTTTATGAGAGAGTGACAAAATACTAACAGAGAAGTTAGAACAGAACAACAACGTCTTTTGGTTAAGTGTTCTACTTACAAAACATCATCCATATCGCCATGCCAGGCCAAAGCCATGCTCCCATATCAGAGAAAAAAACCAAACAGGGAATTATACTTTTATGCTTTAAAGTTTTAGTTTTTACTAAATAATAATAGTAATCTGAAAGCTTTACACAAGTGAAGTAGTAGTCATCAAAAAGGAAATTATTTTTTATTTGCTGTTATTCCCATTTCTCGTGGTCCCGTCCCGACCCTCATTTTGTCGTTTTAACTGATGCCACATAACTTACCGATCATGATGATGGGACATGAACAAAATATATTTTTCCCTGATTTACCCTTCATTACTGTTGTAAAAGTCAATGTATAGCTTGCATATACGTACAGCTAATAGCTTAATGGTCCAAAAGTTGTGTTTTGTGTATTCTAGCAAAACTTTCAACCTTGCAATCATCTTTCTTGTATTTAAACACGGGTTTGACAAAGTGCTACACAAAAGTAACGAAATAAAAAATAATTGGAAACCCTGCTTTAAAAAATAAAATTGCAATAAAATTTAAAATAGTACAAAATTAAACTGTCACCATGGCTGTCACAGACAGATGGTCGTTACCATCGTGTATTAATTACCGAAAAAAGTCACAAAAATATTGTATCTAAATTATCTATAAAGGAATGGATGAATGTCTAAAATCTTGATCATGACTTAAATATTTGTCATCAGTAATTACCATAATAACCAACGGGGCAAACGTACTGCTTACAAACTTCTCATATTTTTCCTCATTATCATTATTATTAATAGAAATAAGCTGTTATTTGTTTCTTAGATAAAAATATCATCATCCATCCTACCAACATTTCACATGATCGCATCGGGCAGAATGATATTTCCATGCAATGTAGTGAATACGGTATGCGGTAGCACAAGAAACCGAAAATGTGTGCTTTGAGTTAACTAACAGACTTTTATTGTTTGTGTCACACACACACCATTCTCTTCCAACTAATCCAACAACATTATTAGGATTTTCCAGATGCCATTATTTCCATTTACTAATTTCAGCTAAGGAAAAATTTATATGGTTCAAGGTAGTTAATCTTACCCTGCGTCTTATCTTCGTTTAGAGAGTTTATGTTATGGAGAGATTGCAGACTTGTTGCATATCAACAGAAAAAAGGGGTGATTGTACTCACAGAAAAAAAGGAAGAAAGTATATCATATCCCCAACAGAATCAGTCAGTTAGTTTGCCATTCGACAAAACAAATTCATCTTTCACATTCGTGAAAACGTTTTTACACATCCCAATAAGCTTTTTTTTCTCCAAGTAGTGCGACCCAGCCCCAGGCATTTTAAATCCATGTTAAAAATCTACGAAAATTCGGGTTCTACACCAACGCCCCTCCCATGTCAACGAAAATGATAATTATTAGTCAAAACACAATACAAGCCATGAATCATCACATCATCCCAAGTTTATACCTAATCTAAACCCTAATCACTAAAGAGGTTAAATATATGGTATCGGTGGTATTATTATCTTGTTTGTGACTTTCCTTCTTCCACCAACCAAACAACCATGCCTATTTACACATCCTGCACTACACATAGCACAAAATTACATGCAATGTACGTACTTTCATTCGTAATTTGGTGACAAAACACCACACCTCACCATCACAAGGATTTTACAGAAATAAGCAGTAAAACTTTTTGTAAGGATGTAAAATCTAAAGAGTTACTTTTTCATGCCTTCGCATTGCCTAGAAAGTACAAATGGCACGTACAAAGCTATTGTAGAAACCGTGAATTAGCGGCCGAATGAAAATTAATCTTGTAAAAATACAAAAAAAATGTGCATAATGGGAAGAAAGTATTTAGTATATTGCTTGTGCATTACAAGTTGCATTCCTGCACAATATATATACCTGCACGCAACAATATGTATCTTTTTTATGTCTATCTTAATACATTATCAAGCTTGTGTTCGTTTGCGTGCTTGCTTTCTAATAATTTCATGAATGAATCACCTTGTATATTTTTTTCTATTCATAATACATACTCAACTATATCCTTTACACTTACACTGCATTCATTATCACATCAGTTTGCCAAATACAAAGTTGTTCATCATTTTTTTTACCTTTTCAATAATATTTTTTTCATAAGAAGTTCATTCATAAGCTTTGCTCTGATACTGTCGATATCGCTGTCACAAGAAAATTACATATTAAATTCATAATCAATCAGGTTTTCGGCCCAAAAGTACTATTGATCAAGGTTGGATAATGAGAACAATATTATGTTATATTGCTTATTGCACAATTTTTTAATATTCTTTACCCATCCGAATTTATATTTTTATACAGATGCAAATTTAAATTTGGTTTTTTGAAAAAAAATCTTCACTTGATAAAAATATCAATCAAAATTTATTTATTTTATTACTCATTCCTAATTGAAAAAATTGTCAATTTACTCACGGTCATTAATTTCACAGTTGCAGTTTTTTTTAAATGATCGTCACACCAACATCATCACATCACACCATCACCACCCACAAAAATATGCAATTTAAAATAAACCTACATTCAATCGGCCTTTCCCAAGGACTTTTCACTTTTTTTCTTTGGACTAGACCTGGTCTGGTGCAGATGGCAAAAGTAGATACATAATTGATTTCAAAGCTATTTTTTAATATTCCTCCCTCCCATTTTTTGATAGTCCATAAAACTTTAACCCTCATTCCAAAACAATTATTATTACAATGCAAACTAAAAATAAACACTGCATTTTCCTTTCATCTCATCTCACCTCATGGAATACAAATTCAAATTTCGAAACTACATTTAAAAAAAATTGAAAAAAACTCCCTGATGAGATGATGAGGAGCTCGACAAAAAAATCTCTTCTCTGAAAAATCTCTCTTCATCACGCACGTTACTCATAATCCTGCTCACCCATCACAGGTACCCCATTCATTGAACATGCTCCTTCTCTTTTCTTGTGATACTTGGTTGACTTCATTTTCACATACATATTATATTCCACATTTACCAGCTTTATAAGGTGATTGGGTAAGTATGTAAATAAAAATATGTGTGTCTATTGCATTGCAGCATCAATGCAACGGCGGCGCTAACATTTATGGGCACTAGTTCGGTGGGTCGGTTGGTCTTGTTTCTTTTCAAGTTGCTTCTTCAATTCTCCCCGTCTTGTCTACTTTACCTCTTTTATTTTGCTCTTTGGTAAAGTAGTACCATAAAATTGTCTGACACCTCTACGCTATATTTTGTATTTAGAAAAGTCTACTTTATACTATGTAAAATCCGGTGATGGTGGTGATCTTCTATGTACAACTTGTACTTGTACAGAATTACTTTTTTGCTATATTACTCGATCCACTGAATTGTAGTGGTGAAAATGTTACAATCCTACCTAACAGGTCTTTTTTCAAAAAAAGAATCATCATCATCCATCCTCCATTCCATAATTCCACTAACTACCAAATATAATAATAATACTACGAGTACGGGTTTTCATACAAAAGTTCTGTGTGTAGTCTGTGCAGTGCACTCACAACCAACCACCACTGTGCACCCATACAAAAAAAAATGCATTTGTTTTCGGTGTCATACATTACAATGTAGCACTGTTGTAGGCGTATCAACACTTTTTTTCATTTAAATCTTCAGCTAGTGCAGCCGCGCAGCCTCTAAAGCTGCTGATCTTTGTAAAACTTTTAAAAACTCATCTCTGTCCAAATTCGGCTCCCGTACTCTGGCTTCTTATTTGCAAGTTAGTATATTATAGAGACCTCAATTACTAACCATAGTGAAAAAATGTCGCTGATTTTTTAAGATGACTCTACTGCTACTTCACTTGCTCAACGGTTGTATTTCAATTCAATGCACAAATCATTTTTGCTTTTATAAAAGTTTTATGGAATGAGGCACAAGGTAATCCTTGTAAAAATCTTAAGCTACGCGACGCGTGCTTAAGACTTTTTAGCCATCTGTAAAACAAATCCTTAAAATTCCAAATGGATACCAATTAAAATGACTAATCGATCTCTGCCACTGTCACAGTCATCACCCAAGAAATTTTCGTTTGGGAAAATTATTAAAATATAAAGTAAGCTTTTTTTTAAACATTCATTGGATAATTTTTTTTGCATAAACTGAAGTAATAGAATGACCAATCTCCCTGCTTTTTATGTATCTTCTCTGTTCTTTGTCAAATCTAGGTCACTATTAAGTAAGCTTTTCTCTCCTTCTGCCTAGTTGAAAATTACATTTAAGGGAAAAACCATTTTTCATCCCTTTCTTTACATTGTTTCGTTTATAGCAGCTAAAATATAATTTCATACGACTATAACTAACTTACTGAAGACGGTGACGATGGGGATGATACAATTTTATCGTCATCACCATCCACCATCACCAAATGAAAATACCAGGCAAGGCACAAGACAGGCCATGATAGAAATAAAAGTCCTTGTAGTTCCTACAAAGCTATATAACATATTTTTATTAATTTTCCTTTCCGTTTCTTTCAAGACTCTTTCATATTCACTCATCATCATCATCATCATCTCAGGGTAAAAACAGATAAACTACACAATGTATCTCTTATTACTTTTTTGCTATATTACCCACATACATTCCTCTCATATATCCTTAACACTCACTACCCATCTCACAAACGCAACATTGTTTTGGTTAAAGCCATTCATAAAACTGAAAAGCAAAACAAGCACTTTACTTACTATCATTATTGCAATAAATATGAGTATACACTAAAGTAAGCATCTTATTCTCTACTGAATTGTGATTACAAACTATGTATCAATATTTTTATATGTATACAAACGTAAGCACATTTTTATATATTTTCCTTTAGCTTTAAGGAAAAAAAACACATGATGGGAATTATATCAGTCAGTATAAAACTAGTGGTTTGGTTTCGTTTCGTATTCGTATGCAACTTACTTTCAAGATTTTTTACTATAAAAATTGTACTTGTGATGATGTGAGCTCTCTTAATAATCTCTCGTGTTAAAATATTGTATACGGTATAGTTAAAGTTTAATAAAAATAGATTTGATACTATGAATGGTCCAAGTCCAAAGTAAAGTAAAAGATGTGAGATGAGTTGAGAGAGTGAGAGAAGTGCATATATATTTTCCCCTTATCTCCCATCATCATCATCCCATTTGATTAGTGTTGGTGTTGGGTATTGGGCTTGTGTAGTCTGAAGTCTGAAGTGAAGCAAGTGGTTTTTCTGTGTGTGTTACTCTTTTGCTCTTCTAGCAAACTGCACTGACACTGTGATGTGATGTGATGGTATGTTAAAAGTTGTATGTATTGTGTAGTATCTCTCATAAAGCTCTTTTTTCGACCCTCCCTTGTGCACAATTTTTTTTTGTATACATATATCTTATGCAGTTTTATCATCATGGTAACTTGGTAAGGAACGTTGGTTCTGTTGCCCGTCCGTCGTTCGTAGTTGGTAGTCCGTTCATATACTCTGACTGTATGTTTGTGTATCCGATTCAACCACTTTGAACTTCAGTTTAGTTTTGCATTCCATCCGACAAGCACACAGATCATGGTTTTTCTCGGCTTGACGTTAACGTGTATGTAAACTCCGTACTAGTTTTTTTCTTTTTTTGGATTGAGAACCGAGAGTTTAAAACACATTTATCTTTTTTGTTAGGTGAACTTGTGTGATCTTTTCATATATATTTTCTTTTAAAAAAAAAATTCTTCAACTCTTTCCATTTTTCCAGTTGGTTTCTTCTTCTTCTTCAACATTCCAAGAATAAGAATTCCAAAGTTATTATGAATTATGTATATCCATGAGCTTGCACGTGCAAAAAGTACTTATTGTTTGGTAATGTGAAGTAATGTGACCTTATTTATGTTTTTTTGGACAAGAACAACAATATTTTTTAAATAAGGAGTCGAGTGAAAGGATAAATAAAGCGTTTTGTTGACTTGTGGAAAAAGTTTGTTGTTTTTCTACAAAAAAGTGTTTTCCTTTTTTTTGTGAGGTTTTCATGTGTCATTTTATTGACATACAAATTATATTGTTAACGCGACGCGACGTCTTTTGTCATAGTGAAAGTTGTTATTATGGAAATACATAAATACATATTAAGTAAACAGTGAAAATTGGAGAAAATATATTGGTATTTTTGTGAATTTTAGAATAATTTATAATTCTTTTTGTATTTCATAATAATTCGGTGTGATACCTTTAAAAAAAAACAACTGAGTGGGTGGGAACATAAAAGAAAACAGTGTGGGTTTTTTTAAATTTTCGTCTTGTATAATTATTTTGTGAGGTGGTTTATAATTCAACAAGTGGGAAAAGAAGTAAAGGAGTAGATAAAAAAAAATAACTAAAAATGTCTCACATGTTTTTATCCCATGGTGGGCGTCCCACCAAAGGGAACGGAAGAAAGCGGAAGGGCGTTGATGAATACGCAGCAGAAAACCGGGTGGATTTCACCTCTCGCTCTATAATTCGGGATGGGCAACTAGTGCGTATTCTTGTCTGTCGCTTTTGCTGCCAGTCCATTGGGGCTCGGTCAGACAGGATTAAGGAGCACTTGGCCAGCAAGCGTCATCAGAAATTGAAATTGGAAGCTTTTCGTGAAGCTCAGGAAGCTGGTCGGGATTTGACCCAAGAGTACAGTGATGATAGTGTTTCAGGACTTCTTCCTGAGCCACCAATCACTATGCTTAAATTTCCAGGAAAGGCACTTGCACATTTGCTAGGTAAATTGAAACCGTTAAAAAACTCTCTCTTTTTTTGTGTAAATATTTCAATCTTTAAAAAAAATTATCATAAAAAAATAGATAGTATGGTTCTGGTACATTTGTAAAACAACCATAGTCAGCA
Source organism: Entomobrya cf. arborea Gr-Col-00668 (assembly GCA_034699025.1). Taxonomy (NCBI): domain Eukaryota; kingdom Metazoa; phylum Arthropoda; class Collembola; order Entomobryomorpha; family Entomobryidae; genus Entomobrya; species Entomobrya cf. arborea Gr-Col-00668. The sequence continues at coordinate 21,749 of JAQIWN010000357.1, forward strand.
GTCAACATAGCAGTTAGGTTATATATATTTTTTTTTGTTTTTTGTGTTATGAAAAATGAGTAAACGTAATCATCCATCAACTTACATCCATAAAAACACTTAACCTCTTAGTGAACTCCAGAGAGAGATATCTGTTATTATGGAAGGAAATAGTTAATAAGCTCTTAAAGTGTGTATAGTAAAATTATCTTAATCATTCCAAATACAAAAATACATTACATAGCGTCTTTGCCATTATGTCAAGCAACTGTATTAAGATTACTATTACTACAACAACAAGGCATTAAGCTCAAGACCATTGTATACGACACCAACACCACCACCGTTCTTTTTTTTAAAGGCTTTGTTCCTTTTTGTTATATTTTTTGCATGGACAAAGGAAGCTTGAAAAAAAATTCTTGACTGTCAGTCGGACAACCTGTCACGTCACAGTCACGACACAAGTTACGCAAACTACTATATTTACAATTTACAATGTTTTCTGCAAAAAAATTACTATGTGTGTATTATTAACTACCTACCTAAAAATTAAAGTGTACGTGCGTGTAGTCGTCGTCAACATACATATTTTATATTGTGCATAGCTTATTGTTTGGGGATAACATCAAAAATGATATTATGCTATCCCATCTATCCTTATCTTTAATTCTCTGTGGTTATCTCCCATTTACAATCTCTTATCATCACTACCCTTATCCACCCTCACCACTGACTGCACTGCTCTGTGTGTAGTATAAAAATTTCATTGGCATTTGGAATGCATTAATATGTTATATAGTTATAATTCATATAAAATAAACTCTAAACAAGCAGTGCAGTGTGTAGAGTATTATAATTGGATTGTAAATTGCTGTGAAATATATTATGAATGGGCTCTCTGGTTCTGGTTGCGTACAAAAAAGTATTATAACCCCTTGTCAATGAGAACAAGTGAATTCAGCCTTAAAAAGTCATTGATTCCTTTGAGATAAAAAAAGACAGGAGAATTGCCAGGCCAAGCCAAGCCAGGAGCAAGTACAACAATAATATTTACATCATGTCATGTCATGTTTGATCAGACATGATCTAATATAACTGGTGTGAACGTGTGGGAGGAGATATTTTTTTCGCAATTTAAATTCATTTACGCGAGCAGTCTGTAAATAAAAAGTATTATTTTGAGTGTAAAGTGGCATAATTTTTTTCTGATAAGTCATGCATTAATGCATTGTAATAGGTATGTAAACGAAAAGTTCTATGTCCTCTTGTTTCACAGCCGTCGACGGCGTCGTCGTCTCCTCCAAAAACTTTTTCCTTTTTTTCCTTTAAACTTTAATTTAATTTTTCTTTTAATTTTTCCTCCTCATTTTGCTAAATTAAGCAGTTTTATGCAATACTCCAAAAAATACCAGTTAACTTGACTAATAATCAGTGAGAAATAAATATGGAAACAGTTAGTCACTTGATGGGTCACTCACGTACCACACCACAAGCTTCTTTGGCAGTGAATGACCGTAAAAAATAATAATAAATTTTTTTCTGATGTAAATATGTAGACATAGAATCAATCCAATACCTATTTATATAAATGTACTTATGATTTTTATCATATCACAATTTTTTATTTCAATATATTTATTCTGGATAAAAAAACGGCCATTCCTCTTTCATCATCTTTTTTTTATTAAGTGCTGAGCTGTAAAATGTGGTAAAAAATTGTTGTGTATCTGGAAAAACGTACTTTACGTTTTATTAATACCCTCATTTTTTTATAAATCAGCCAAGCCAAAGCTGCAAAATGTTCTGTCTTTAGTTTTTAAACTATAAAAAAAATATTATGATGATATATTTGGCTGGCTGTGGTGGATTGAATTGGATTGGATGATGCTAATGCTCAGGACGACGATGATGACGATGATGATGACAAAACGGTGGTTGTGTGTTCTGTAGTGGCTTTTAGCTTCAAACATTGAAAAAAAAATAAGGGGAAAAGTCTGGTTGGAAATTAAACTTGAGAATTTGGAGAGTACATAACATAACGAAACCAAACCACTGCCTGAGCTGAACTTCTTGTGGAAAGGAAACCAGGAAAGGTTTATCTTGAATTCCACTTTGCATAATAAGCACTACTACAGTTCAGCAAGCAGCATTTTTTTAAAAGCATGGCACTTCAACGAACAGGGAGAATAAGAATGTTGGAATAAAAAAATATACACGTGAAAAAATCCAAGATAGAATATATTAAAAACACAGAGGCTACCAGGCTATATCATTTTCCTTTTTTTTATATATTTGCTTTACCATTTACTCCAATCCAACAAGTAATACCATCACCACCACAACCACTTTGTCATCATTTTCTTGTGCTGGAACTGGAGATTTCCTATTACACCATACATACTTAGTCTCCTCGTGGCAGTAGTAGCACTGGTCATGATGATGATGATCATGCTGATGGTAAACTACTTTTTTCCAACATCACCATCACCATCCACTCAATACCATACCATACCATCACCAAGGCTTGTCCTACAAAGGTATTGAGTAATCAAATAGGAAAAAATTGTTTTCTTCTTCTTCGTATTCCATTTTTCAAGATGATGATGGTGATGACGATGACGGTGACAAAAATGGTCCGTTCTCCGTCGTCTTCTCGTTTCTCCTCCTTGTACACTCATTTTTTAGTTCAGTTCAGTTAAACAGACAGTCTTAGTCTTGGTGAAAAAAAAAGTATGGAATTTACCAGGCAGGGTTTGTTGGATGGATTATCATCATCATGGCACAAGTATGTGCGGTGGTGGTGGTGATGGTCGATGGTGCTATGTCATGTCATAATCATCAACATACCAGGCCAAGTCAGGCCAACAGAGTCGCGCACCAGTTCTTTGTGTTGTTATGAGCACGCTGTGCTATATATTATGCTTCTGCGTTGCCGATCTGCTGTTTTTTTTATGAACCATACCGATCAAGCAACAGTTGGTTACGTCATCCGAGAAAAATAGTGTAAAAAGAAGGGGAACGTGAATCGCATTATATTTCATCATTTCATTCTTTCTCTTTCTTGTTTACTGTAACCATCCATATTACACAGCCTTCCAATGTTTAAACCAAGTCAAGAGGGAGAGAGAAGGAGAGATATATAAGTGGAACGTCTTTGCTTTTTTTAAATACAAAGAGACAACTTCCATAATATCGTTATCAATTGAAAATGATTTTTTTACTGCTAACTGCTCCTACTCCCATTGAATAATATAGAATAAAAAATAATGGGATGGGGTGCGACCAAGGATAAAGTTACACAACCGAAGAAGGATTAAAAAACAGTAATTTTTGTTCGGTGGCTTGGTTTTAAAAAAATGAGCTCATTCGATCATAGCGTAGCAAATAGAGAGAGAGTCAGTCATAAAAAAATGTGATCATGATGAAAATAATAGTAAATCATTTAAGGATGAGATGATGATGATATGATGACACTGTGCACATTTTTCAGAGATTTACTCACTCGTCTTTCCTTTGTACGTATTTTTATTACTTATCTCATTTTATGGTGTGGTGTGAGCTAATTTAGGAAGAAGAAGATGGTTCAGTTCAGGTGAAATCTGAAAAAAAAAATACGAGCGAAAAATATACACCGCCTCATTTAGCAAAAAAATGCCATGCTATATAGTATCCAATAATTTTTCGTCATTAATGTAGACAGACAGGGAAGCAATAAGAGAAACAATTGACAAGAGAGAGGAGGAAATGGATTGAAAAAAAAACACATTATTCGGTAGGAAGGAGGATAATAGTATCATAATTGTAATGTGTCTGTAGACATTATTCATAGACTATAAATTAGTAAAGGATGCTAATAGAGGGGAAAATAGAGAGAGAGAGAGAGAGAGAGAGAGATAATTACTGTTTCATGATCAGTTTACCCAGTCGTTATACTATCGTATATTCGGTACTGTACTGGGCTTTACTATTCAAGTAGGATTTATTGGCATTTTTGGATCGTCAAAAAAAGTTGATGATTCGGGTCTCTCTCTCTCTCTCTCTTCGTCTTTCATGGCTTAATATTGGATACCTACATAAAATGTATTTGGTTTGCTTGCTTGCATAAAAACGACAAAAAGTGGGAGGATGAACGACGCGACCGACGGGACGAACGAGCAAAAGTGGCAGGCATTTATGTTTTAATTTTTTTCGTTGTATTTAAAGTTGCACTATTTATGCATTTATGTGTACACATAGTATTTTATACACTACACTCAATCCATATGCATTATATACAGAAAAAAAAATATGCTTGTTATTATTATTATTCATGTTTCATTTCATACCACCGCTACCAGCTACCACACATCTACAGAACAGGGTAACTCACAGAAATCATATTCATCACCAGAGCACCATCATCATCATCCTGGCTTATTGGTGGGTCTCTTTTACCACTTTAGTTTAGACTTGGTTCATAAAATGTCCTGTTGTAGTAGAGTAGAATGGTGTATGCTTACTTTATTTACTTATTTTTGTGAACGATGAACCTTACCAGGCTCCAAAAAGCAATGAACCCAAAGAGCAACCTCAAATAATTTTAGCAGGCAACAAGTAAACCACTCTCTGCACACTACTCACTGCACTGGCATATCGGAGGAGATTATTGGTAATGCTTACAGAACAGTTTTTCTGATTGTCGTCGGAATTTACTTGGAATAACGGGAAATGGTATTTTCCTTCTATTTCAGTTCAGTTCAGTTCTGTGGAAGGCACATATTTACTGATAGGGAAAAGATATTTACTCATTTCTCAACACATTATGGAACGGAATATTTTTTTCCTGTTTTTCATAAATTTATATGCTTGTCTTCTTGTAGTGTAGGAAAGAAGGCAAAAGTAGATTTTGAGAAAAGATGACCTCTCTCTCTGAAGAAAATGACGGGTGTATATTGATGATGTTCATCATGATCATGGTGATAATAGCTCACTGATTTGAAGAAAAAATATATATCGGGATATTATGTGTACTCGTCATTTCATAACCAAGTGTGTATATTTGAGCCATAGATAAAAACAATCGTTATCGGCCATGAACATGAAAGTTAAGTAAGTTTTATTTTAACTTGGGTAAAGCTTAAAAGCTAAAAGTTGACCAGACCAGTGTCAAAACTCATTTAATGGTATTGTCATATTGCATTGCCACATGAAAATAAAATCTCGGGCTCATCATTATCATCAAAATGTAAGGTAAGGTACTGTACTAAGCTGGATGGGATGATGATATTAATAAATTCACCCGAAGTTTAACTACTTGGTTGACATATAGGAAAGTTGTGAATGACGATGATGATGACAAATGACAACAAGGAGATCACTTATTGAAGTGATTACTCAATGATTCATTTTTCTGTCTAGTTAAGTTTTCTACGTAATTACTCGTTATCCAATCCAATCCACTGCACTGATTTGCTGGCTGGCGTGTGGTGACGGCGACAACGACGACTAAAATTCATTGAGGATAATGACGTAGGGAATTAGCTGAAAAACGCAATTTCGGTGTTAATGTGTCTTGAACAACGGATATTCTTATCGTACAGTTTGGGAGCAAAAGGAAGTGTTGGGTTTAACAACAGAGTAATATGTTTGATAATAATGCTGTACTGTAATGCCAGTAATTACCTCATTCATAAAACTATTTTGTCTGGTTTGTGAATGAAGATGGAAAATTGTAATGGGATGGATAGGCTTTTGAAAAATAATATTATATTATTTCATTGTCATATGTATTTCGTCAGGTAGGATTTAACTGACGAATTGTGTATTGAATCCGGCTAAAATGGGTTCATTAAAAGGAAGGTAATTAGTGGATGGAAAATGATGTAATTAAAATTAATTAAAATGTTTTTGCAATTTGTATTTAGTACATATTGTCTTGAGAAGGAATTTTATAACCAGTAGAAGTATTCTTCTGGTTTAGCAAATATTTTAGGAATTTCGGTTTTAATGACGCATGAGTATGTGACGAAAGTCGTTGGGAAAATTGTACGGTTATAATTTTCACCGTTTAATTCTGATCTTAATTTGAAATATTTTGAAATGTGAATATTGTTATTAGCCAAACTTGTACAATCCCAAGAAATCCTTTTTTTTAATGCACGTGGGCGGTTTAGTTCGGTCGGCTATTTTCAATCTATAATTTAGGCGCTTAGTTTTCAAGGTATATTTTCACACGAAACCTTAAATCTAGCAAAAAAGGGTTTCAAATGCAAAATTTAGATTTACAAGAAAGTCATGCGAGAAGTTTACCCTGTTGTTAAATATGGTGTATGGAGGGAAAAGGAGGAAATGCACAAGCGCCGTCGTACTCTTTGTCAGCGACCAATAAGCTGCCTACTTGTTTTTTTTGCAGTTTCACATGTGCATCTTATACAAGCTACGTTTTTTATGGTAGAATTGCCTTTTTATTTCTAAAAAAAGATAACATGTCCGCCTTTTGCCTTCCTTTCTACATGATCCTACCGCATCTGCTCACCACCACCACTACTTGTACACAACCTGCTCATCTTTATTGAATGAGGTTCTTGTGCATTTGTTATACTTCTGGTGAAAAAAGCATGGGCGTATTTACGTACGTACGCTGTTGAACAACTTTAACGGGTATAATGAGAGTACAAAACCCGAATTTTGGTTAAAAGTGCTAACCTCAAAACAGAGAACAGTGCGTTGGACAGATGGTGGAAACCTGTTTCCTTATTCTTATGAGTAATAAAATGACGCTACTGTCTACTCATAGAACAAAGAATATAGGTACTACGCACAAAACTTCAATTAAAACGTATTTTCTTTGTTTTGGATAGTTTGCAGGTCTGTATATTACGTTACACCCTGCTGTTTTGTTAATCCGGTTTAATTGGTTATTAGAGAAATAGTAGATTGCTTTAATTTCTAAAATATAGTAAATAACATCGTGAAATTTATTAAATAGTTATGAAAATTTCCAATTAACCCTTTCACTTGAGAGAAAATTCACTCAAACAAATAACCAATCGTACACAAATTGCTTTTCAAACATCTTTTCCTTCCGTTTTTTGCGCATGTATTACCATTTTTGCATGATTACCTATTTGCCTTACTTGATTGATTACCTTTATAACCCATCTTATATATCTGTCATGACGACGAGATCGTCATGAGGCCTGATGCGAAGAAAAAACCTGATTACTATTCATCACCTATTTACCTGGTCAGCTACCTCTTTTTTCTTCTCCTACCTATTTTCCTTATTCAGCCCATACTTTTTTCTTCATGCGATCGATATTGTGACAAATCAAATCAATTATTTCATTTCCACTAAAACTCGCAAATTTTCCATTAAAATTTAGAAATCATTTAAAAAAATACCCAATATCACCATCACCTCATCGTCATCCTTCATGTACTGTAAGAAATGTTCTGTAAAAAACTAAATCCTGTACTTTGTACTACTGGCTATTACACACTACACATCTCTCTACCCATATTACACGACCGACATAAGAGCCGAGCCATGAAGAAGGATATACCGAGATGTGAGAGGAAGGCATAAAAAATAATAATGATACACTTACTTCTCTTTTTTACCTAAACTACCACTCAACTCTTCAGAACACAGGTCTCGGCAAGATGAAAAAAGAGGTCAAAGAATGGGAAGTGTTACTATGTCTCTCTAAGCCTTTTGTTATTAGTTAGCCTTTACTTTTTTTTCTTCTTATTTCAATAACCCACACACAGTATGAGTGTCTGTGCAAAAAACGAATGCTTTGTTTCTTCTTGAATTTCATGTTTTAAGGTGGCTTCACTTTGCTCAAATAAAAAAAACAAAGGAATCTCAGATCCGTTCCAACAAGGAACACGACAAAAAAAAAAGAGAATACTTAGTAGAGATGCAGTTTAGTTGGGCTGCTAATAAAAGTACATGCAAGTTTCTTCGTACTTTTGCTATTTTAGTTCTACATGTAATTTTTTTTGAAGGATACCCGTCATGTATTTTAAGTCTAGAGAGCCAGCCTCCCTGCCATTGCCATAGCAACTCAAACATATTACATGGCTGTTTTGTATATTTTACTGATGCATTTAAAATTAAAATTCTAAACGTTGTTTTTTTTATTCATTATGAAACATTTTGATTTCATAAGTTTTTTTTCTTCCAACATTCCAATTTTTAAGTTATACCCAAAAAAATATATAGAATAGGTAGTAATAATACAGATTACAGAATTATAAGAGATCATCTTATGAAAAAGGACCAATGTGACTTACTGCACTACATTTAAAAAAATGGTTCTGATGATAAATGTGATTTTTTCTTTACATTGCCAAAGTTCTTGATAAAAACCAATTCTTCTGAAGAAAAAAAAACGAGTTCAGTAAACAGGATGGATTATTATTGTTTTTTTTGGATAATATTTCACATGATCTGTCAACGGAAAGCAATCATTATCATCATCATGGCGATTAGACTCTGTCCGTGTATTGTTTTAAATTATATATTTTTATTCTAATCATTTCTTTCGAAACGGTGAGTTTAAATATTAATAATGCGGAGATACATAACAACATATTATCATCACCGCACACCACTGTCGCTGATATAATAAATATTTATGCAATCAGAAAAAAAATTAGGGATGCGTAGATACATATTTTTAACTATAAGATGCACTTTAAACTTCTCAACTGTTACCCTTATTTGCGTTGTCCTCTCCTCCTCTGAGAAAAAAAAACGACTTGTAAGACACGTTTCATTTTTCATGCATATTTAAGCATGCAGAATAACGCAATCCATGAATATATAGTACATGTGATTGAATGAGATTGTTAATTCCATGTATTTTCAGATATCACATGTTTGTGTCTTTTGTGGCGTCATTTATCATCATCATCATCCTGTTGATATACTTAAAAATATATATGATACCCTCCCTCCCTTGTGTCCTTGTCAGAAATTCTTTTGTCATTGAACTTTCGTCTATTTTTCAGCGAATTGTGTATTAATAGCCTTACAAGATTACCGACAAACTTGTATAATAGATCTAGAAAAATATTTAGGCATATCACAAAAAAATAAGAGAATAGATTATTAATTTTTTTTGGGAAAATCTTCGTAAATTTTATTTCAAAGCTTTTCGAGGAAAAATCATAAGCATCCATAATCCACATCGTATTGCCTTAAACTACTAAAAAATAATATTGCACATATCTAAATTTTTAAAATCATTATTTTTTATGTGTCTTTCGCAATTTCAGTTTTTCTTTTTTTGCCTGGCAGCTGAAAATCAGGAACGCATATAAACGCTTATTTTATGTACCTGGTGTAAATACGACATAAAAGCATGATGCATGCAAGTTTCGCTTTGATTTTTTTATTCAGATTCATTTCATGTGAAAAAATTCTACTTGCTGTGTTAGTACGCGTAAATTTTCCAATTTGTACTTTGGGTCAGATTTTTTTTTTACCGAATAAGTAAGACAAATGACGATTGGGTAATAATAATCATGATAAATGATAATACTAAAGTAGAAAAATGTTAGAGAGATTTTGGTGCGTGTTTGAAAATGAGATAGAAAAACTAATAGCAACTTGGGCTACGTGGGATCTGTTTGTTGGGCTCTGGCTTTGCTGAGGCTGACCACTACCTAAATACTAAGATGTAATTTGCACATTATTGTCTTACATTCATAAACACTTATAGTTTTTTTTTTGCAGCGAGAGAGATATTAACAACTGCAGTGTGATTTTTGTGTGTAGTGATTCGAGTTGAAATGTGTAGCCATAGATAAATGTAGCATGTAAAGAAATTAGAATTTTTGTTAGAAAATCATTCGCACCGTGAAGATTTCTATCAGTGTAATTTTTGCACCATATAAATACCAAGTAATCATATATATCTCACCCACCACCACCCACCCTCATCACCGTTCAAAGTAAAATTTTTCATACGGTTGAGTAAAACTCAAGCTTAATGCATTTGTAGATTGCAGCACAGCTCACAGCACTCACCTGTCAAAAAAAAAATTCAGCAGTTTTAATGTTGAAAAATATTATAACCAGCTATTAAAAAGTTAACAACGCCAAGTCAAGTCAATATTAAGAACAACAATAATGCCCAATAAATATTGTAGCAAAAGTAATAAAAGTTCATTTTTCTCCTCGTATCCGGTGACAACAAGGCAGTTGTACAGGATTATAAAGATCTATATACAAAATATATACAGATTTTTTAAGTGTGGAGGAGGTGGGAGGGAGGTGGAAGGAAAACAACGATATTCTGTCAAAAACTGTGTATTTTCATTACTTATCTCGGAAATAATAATACATAACAAAAATTATAATGGTAGTTTTTTTTTTTTATAAAAAGCAGTGGTAATTGTTTTGTCTTGTAATTATTATTTTTTTTACATTTACCTGCCTTGTACCAAACCAACATGAAATTGCAAATTGCAATACTACCAAAAATATATAACCAAATCACCGTCACGTACTTTTTTTCACGATACTTACATGATAAAACATAAGATGCATTGCATATGCAATGCAATATTTCGATATAAAAAAATTATTACTTTTTTTTCTACCTGTTCTGCTCTCAATATTTAACGGACCTGTGTCTACTACAAACACGAACGAAATCTGTTTCTGTTTTGATACTACTACCCAACTGGCATACAAGAAGAAAAATTCTATAACAGTTTTTCTCAATCTAACAAATCAGGTTATTTACACCATTGGCTTCTTTCAGCTTCTTGGTTTCTATCTGATTGTTATAGTTTACAATCATCATCATCACCACCACAACAATATATACAACAAAGCAACGTGTAATATTGACTGACTTACTGACTGAGTCAAGCATTAAGAAAAACTATATGCCTAATCGTCATCATTTTTACTTTATAAAAGTCATCACCAAAAAAGTCAAAATATAAAAGACTGAAAGTAATTTGATGATTTGTGTGCAAGAATTACCACTTTTGGGATTTTTTTTGCATTTGATACGTATGATATGATTTTAAAAAGCAGGAGGGGTAAAAGTTGTACACTGGTCTTGTCTTGTCATGGCAGCCATGCCATACAAAAAATCAAAACCACCGACTTATTCTACCACACTGCCTTCTTATTTTCTTTTTTTGCATTCATTTCATTTCATAATTTTTGTTACATTTGCTTTGCTATGCCACTATTGGCACCATTTTACTTCTTCTCTTCGTATATTTTTTATGCGAATCAAAAAAGCCTGGTCTGTTCTGGTCTGGTCTGTTACCACTGTGATGACATTCATGTCATCTCTCTCCAACATGTAATATTTACATTCATACAATAAAATTCAGTCACATGCTGACCTGACAAACTACTACCAAACCACCATCATTACTTCTCTCTTTTGATAGTTGTTCTGATTAATTAAAAAAGAAGCCTAGCCAACAATCATGCCATGCCATGACACCACACAGTAGTATCAGAACAGGGTATCCGACAACTAAACCAGACATTTTTTAATAGTGACCAATGCATATAAATGACTGAATATAAGAAAATCAGATTATCTCAACTAAACTATTCAACACGCACTTTTTAAATTCTGTCTTTCTTATGAAAAAGAAACTTTCTGGGATTTTTTATTTCATTCAATCTACATTTCATAAGTCACTGGCTCACTGCTACTCTCCAATTAATTACTTTTCAAGTCCTTCCTTCTAGCTGGCCTGGTGTGGGCTGTGGGCTGTAGGCTGCCTAAAAAAATTGACTTGTAGTTTTAATCATTCTTATACCAAGTTACTTTACGTTATAAGGAAGCCAAAAGAAATTATTGTAAAAAAATGGGAACAAACATGGCAAACCATCATGGCATTTATCATTCTGATCATCGTCCTCAACCATCATTAACTTTTTAATCCGTCCGTAGTCCGTACACAGTACAGTGGCAGCAGCGGTGACCAAACACATTAAAGAAATTCTCAAAAAAAATCATACATAAAAAAGATTGTATATTATTTTATGCGTAAAAAGCTTCTGTAATGGTTTTATACACAATTTTGTGCGTTTACGCACTATTACGCATGTAGTAAGTATATACATTGCACATTATGTACAATGAAAAAAGTCGCTGATTCGCTTTTTTCTCAATGAATAGTCTTTGCATATCTGCAATATATAACGTGCATTGTATCATATCACCTACTTAAAAAACAAATGTGGGTAAACATCTTGTTTCTTCTTGGCATCATCATCACATCATGTCTTCAGAGAGAATTACATACTCAATGTTCACATCATATCATCAGTAGTCCTACATATATACTCAACATTGTAATAATAATGGGCAATATAATTATGCTATTAGTGTAGTAATATATATACTTATTTTATGTATAGAGGTGGATGTGGATATATAAATTATATCTGATTATTATCCATGTCGAGGTCTATCTGGGAAACGAACTGGATTTTTTTTTGTTTTGATGGCGAGCTGTGAGCTGAGTTGAAAATGCTCTAGGCTATTGTGTCGCCGCTTATAAATAAAAAAAACGTGCGTAATATACATTATGACATTTATATATAAATACATTAATATAGAATTCCTCTTACGCACATGGTACATACATTACCTATTACCTACGTAAGTAAGTATATTTAACTACACTATCATATCAAGCACTACATCACTTTGATTACCGTAATTACTATAGCAATTACTAAAAAAGTGAATGAATGAATGGCTTTTTTTATGCATCCATAATTCATAAAAAAATATATAGTTTTATTTCAAGTATATTTTTTTTTGTTCACATTACTTTGTGAGCTTTAACTTTTAACCGACTCATATTTTTTTTGACAAGTGAATGTACTTTGATAATCAGTGAGAATTTTAACCTGGTCATAATACGTAATAAAATGCACCTAACCAAGCATGTAGGGATATAGACGTCCTTTAAATAATCACTTTCCCTGTCGTTCACCTGTTTATATGAATTGCTATTTACATAAGCGAATTTTCGTTGAAGACAAAAGCAATAACTCAACATTTGTGAATGTGCGTAAAAGTAGGTAACATTTTTTTCAAATGATGAGAGTGGGTAATAAAGAATAAGTAAAGATATCTCATTAAGCACAGAACATGGCTAAATACTAATCTTTCACATTTTTTTATGACGTCTTTAAAAACTCAGCGGAATATTTACATGACAAGTTATCTCCCTTCATTTTTATCCTCATCGTCATACACACTTTAGTCGTCGTCGTCGTTGTCGGATATGCAATTATTGCATCATACAAACATACACGCCATTTTGCTAACTATTTTGATAATTACCCCGGCTTCAAAAAAAAAACAGCCCAGACGATTATGATGACTTTTATTTGAAGATAACCATTTATGTCACTTATTGTGAACATAATATAATGAATGACGACGTAATGACTGTCTTAATTTGAGTTATGATTTATAGAGTTCCACCACCTTTGTCTTGTTAGCATTAAAAGTGAACATGCCGATTTTCTCCTGAACATGATAAGGGAATTAGTCTTAAAATTTTTGCACATAATTTTATGTCGAAAAGGCAGAACCATTGTTTTTACTTTCTACATGTATAATTTTTGCATGTATTATTCAGCACATGGCTATTTGATAATATTAAATTTGGTACAGTACATACTCATTCGTTGGTATAGTAATTTGTTTAAAGACTTTTTTTATGTACAACTGCTCACATTTCTGCTTGGTAGTAAGCAACCTTCAAACAATCAATGCAACAGTCAGAAGAGAATCATCATCATATTAGGCATATCACATGTCATACTTTTAAACGTACACTTGTCTCTATCACGGACATTTTTTCATACATAAAAAAAATGTAATAAAAAAGTGGGCACGTGGCGGTGGCGGCTCTCGTTGTAAAAATTGCTCACATGTCTGTAATTGCCAGAGAGAGAGAAAAATGGTAGAATTTTTTTATTTTTGTGATACGACGCATTCCGTTACACACGCACCAATTCAATGACTGTCAGCACTGCTGCAAATGCAAAAAAAAATATTCTGTATGGCTTTATTGACAATTCGTTTTTGGTAAAAATAGGAATAATCAGTCATAACTCATTTTCCCCTGCAATATGTCAAAAACTTGATAGTTATGTTCACTTTTCCAGAACTGTTGAACAAGTTTATTAGAAAATTTCAGTTATTGCTTTTCGATTTTCCCCTCGACTCAACTCAAAAGAAAATCAACAAATGATAAACGGGTTATTTGTCAAATTGCATTTCTGTCTTGTCTTGTTGCAGTCCATCTATCTTTGAATATTTTTTTTT
>JAQIWN010000358.1:0-35994 GCA_034699025.1 Entomobrya cf. arborea Gr-Col-00668
TATGCATTATCACAAAAAAATCGGTGGTAAAGACGGTTGTCCAATTATTTTTGAGGGGTTTTATTTACGGTTACTAACCATATAAACGAGTCAAAAAAGGGGGTCGACAAATAGTATGCCAAAATAAATTAAGCAATCAATGTTGCAAATTTATTTATTAAATACATTATTGTATTTATTCCCTTAGTTGCAGACGTTTTCAGGACCATCAATAGATCAGTCGACCCCTGTGATAATTTTTATGACTTTGCTTGTCAAGGCTGGCAAAAGTCTAATCCAAGACCGGAATCAATGCCAAAATGGTCTGGATTCAGCAAACTCAGGAAAAATACAAGAATGATAAATGAGTTGTTAAACTTACTCATTGATTTGTATTCCAAACTCATTTCAAGTCTAACTGGCCATTTTAATCTACAGGGATTCTTGAAAACCCTCTTGTGTTTTTCCATAACACCAGTCTTAACGATGCAAAATATTTTTATAGAAAGTGTATTCACATTCATGGAAATGGCATGGGTGGAGAAGATAACGCTCATTCAACTTATGTTGCACTATCTGGAAAAGTATGGTGGTTGGCCGATTTTGCACGAAAATGGAACCTGGAAAAAATCTGGATACGATGGGATACAATTGGCGGTCGGCTTGAAATGTCAATTTCAGTCTTCAGCATTGTATTGCTTGATGTATTACCCCAAGTTTCCATACTGGATGAAAAGGAAAGCTTAACTAACTAATATTAAGCCACCCTCATCATCATCTTTATTAGATGCCAATGATAAATTGTGGAGTGGAATACATAATCTGAGAGATTGAATTCCCTTCTAAAACTACAAAGTCTGATCGTTAACATTTCAAAAACATTTTTAAAACTCCAAGGTAAAACGAACATTAATGAAAGCTTTCTGTGGGAGAAGGCGGTGGATCAAGTATTATTCCAAGTTTTCTTACCAAGTGCAACGGAACCTTCTACTCAATTGACTTTACGTGAACAAACATATTTAGACGCAAACATTGATAGCAACGTCTCAAATACTTCACTGGGAAAGATAAAGCGCTGGATAAATATATCCGACCACTAGAAAATAAATTAAATTTGCTTAAGTTGGTTCAAACTTTGTACAAAAATACGAGAATTCCCATTGACTGACAAAAACAAGTTATAATTACTGACCTTCCCTATCCTCTCAATTTAGTCAAATTTATAAGTGAAACGAAGGAAGAAGCCCTGGCAAACTATTTCCACTTTCGAATGACCTTGCTAATGATTCCCTTAACTTACATGCCATAAAAACTAATTAAAATTTTAGACGATTTCCAAGACGAATTAAGAGGCAGCGCAGGTAAAAAGACAAGTGAAATATGTGCGGAAGCTACCAAAAAATCCATCTTGCCGTGGGTCAGGTGTATGTATGTTCAGTCTCAATATTACAACAAACTGGAAATTGAACAAGCTAAAATAAACTTTGAAAACTTGAAAGTCGCGTTTTCCAAATTACTAATTTTCAAAGTTTGGAAATTTTTGAAAACTTTGGAAATTAATATCTAAAAAACTGCTGAACCAATTTTTAAAAATTTTGTACTAAAAGATAAAGCTGTTCTTTCTGATCGTGATCATATTTGGTATTTAAAAAAATATTTCGTCATTTAACACTTAAAATGTAATTAAAACCAATGAGGTAAATTAATTTTTATTAATTTATTTTTCCACGTGTCTATATAGACACGTGGGCCTTGACTGACATTCATTTCATTCCATTTAAATCTCATATAAGCAAGCATCTCTCTTTTTTGTGATACATGACAAGCCTGTCAAATGACTAAAATTGAATGAAAATGAAGCTGATACACACCATACTTATCATTTTATTCTTAAATCTACATACCTTTCTTTTAAAAAGAAAGTGGACACATGGTGTTGTTACAATTTCAGCTTTGTCATATATTCTCAATTGCACAGCATGAAAAAACACATTGTTTAGCAAATATGCCTTCGTTTTACAAAAACTCCAAAAATACTTTGAATGCATATGTATTTTAGTTTATTGTTGGAAAAAGATTACCTATAAGCAATACAATTGCTTATACGTGCACACCTGAAGTGCTAACGTAAATTATGGTCGTGCTTTGTGTATAGAGTTTCTTTTCGGACAAATGCATAAAGTTACCTATGACTGGATATGTAATGTCTTGTTTCAATGCCTGTCCTTTTTACGCTCGTATGGGTACTTTACATTACATTAAAGTGCCCACCTACTAGTTTTACTTTAGCACATCTTCAACATGTGCCAGTACTCTGAAAACTCATGTTTAGCAGAAGTTCATATGGAAGTAGTATAAATACCTGTTGAGTTTAATACCTGAAGGAATGACACTGTTATTTATGCATACTTTCTGGTCACTTGACGTGCTGGCCGGTGTTTACTTTATTGTATAGGGAAAACTCATGCGTAAACAAAATAATATGTGAGAATTTCGAGCACAACAACCAAAAGGAATTACCAAAAATATGTTAAAATAATAATTTGGTAAGGTAAGATCATGTGGAAATTTAGCTGTTTAACGTTAACTCTTTATTTCACCGGATTCAGCCATCTTATTTTGATATGCCAATCCGCAAACAAAGCTATTACGCTGCCAAGTGCGGTGATTGGTTCATGTGCACCTTATTCTGTAACCCAGTTCATGTTATCCGCAGTTTTCGAAAACTGTGAAGACACTGCCCGGGTAAGTTTAACGAGACGTCATCCAGATCAAAACAAAAGTACAGTAAGTTGGTATTTCAATGTTTTTTAATATAAACAAGTCACATGCACTACACAAAACGTTATATTTTATTTGGGATGAAATAATTTTAAACGTAGCCTCAAATTCTAAAAACGTACGGATATCCCTTTGAAACCCATTACGTAACAACTGAAGATAATTATATATTAACGGTATACCGAGTCACGGGAAGTCCAGTTCGTAGTCCAAATAACGTAACAAGACAGCGATATCCAGTGTATTTGCAGCATGGCATTGGAGCTGCCTCGGACTGTTGGAATTTCCAGCCAGGAAACAGAAATTTGCGTAATATATTATTCCTATTCTAAAAAATACAAAAGTTTTCTAAAGGTTACAGTAATGTCTTTGATGTAAAATATTTTCAGTATTCAAGCTTGTAGACGCTGGTTATGATGTGTGGTTGGGCAACGCTCGTGGAACTAGCTATTCCTTGGGACATACAATTTACAATGCCGACAGAGATCTAAAATACTGGGACTTTAGCCATCATGAAATGGGAATCTATGACGTTCCAGCTGTCACCCAAAGAATCCTTTTGACAACCCAAACTTCTCAACTAATTTATATTGGCCATTCTCTGGGAACAAGTATGCTATTTGTGGCGTTATCCGAACTTCCTAAAATGAATAGCAAAATAAGAGCAGCTTTTCTTCTGAGTCCGGTAGCATTTCAAGGTCATTCGTACAATCCTATAAGGATATTTAGCTCATTGTCTCTTTCAGCTCCATTGGTATGCAAGCTAAACCAATCCCTCTATTTTCACCACAAATTCATATTTAATAACAAAAATAAATATATTTAAAGTTTCAGGCAGTTAACTTGGCAGTTAAGGGACGAGTAGCTTGGTCTAATCCTTCTTTAGCCAAGCTTGGCATTTCCTGGGAAAATATTTGTGCCACAACAGCAGCACAATGTGGACTATGCGACAATCTATTATTCATGATGCTTGGCTATAACGCCCCTCAAATGAATACCACCGAACTCCCAAATATTGTAGCAAAACTGGTCAACAGTGCATCCTTAAAAACGTGGGCTCATAATGGCCAAGCTGTGACATCCTGTAAATTTCGGCAGTACGATTATGGCGCAATTGGAAACCTCAACATATATGGAAGAACCCAGCCACCTGATTACAAACTTGGAAATATAAAGACACCTTTATTCTTTTATATTGGAGAACGGGACAACATTGTATCCCCTTGGGTAACCAAATTTTATCATAAAATAGTCATCTAAATTTAAATACAATTTAGGTAATAATTTTTCCTTTATTTTTCAGGACGTTAACAAAACGATAAGTCAGCTTGCTCCTGGTGTTCTACAAGACGTATATAAAGTTAATGATGCTCTATTTAATCATAACGACTTTATTGCAGCAAAAGACGCTGATATTTTATTGTACAATCGAATCTTAAATCAAATGAACTATCTTTAACCAATTTTGGGATAAACTTTTAATTTATTTTTTAGACTTTGTATCTTCATATTAAATTTTAATACTAATTAGCATACTTCCACTTAAATTGGAAAGCAAACCCAAAACAGTAAGACAAGTCATTCTTGTAATTTTATAGAAATCCCCACTCAAAACAGCTTCTACCTTGTAAGCCCTAACCAATCGTCTACCAAGTGCACTATGAAGCTTTCTATTTTTCAAGTACTTCCCAAACTTTTCACTGTATTCATTTGGCATAGCCGTAAAGCTAATAAACAAAGCCAATACAATGGGACACGACGTTATTATAGTTAAACCAAACATACCAACTAATGGGTCACTTTTTGGTGCTAGACGTACAGTAATTAACACAGCTGCGGATATCATCAAGCACATAAATGATTTGTTAAATGGGATGTACAATTTTCCATAAACCTGGTTGAACAAAGTGGTTAGAATACGCAAGTTTGAATAAATTAGCATTTGCTCCATTAGACAGCTCGTATTTTGTTTCGTCATCCTTTTAATCATTTGTGCTATTGTCGTTTTAAAGGTGTGCATAAAACAGAGATTAAGGTGCATGGAAATCATCCAAGCTCCCCACACATAAAAAAGAACCCACATGTCTACCACAAGAGCAAAAGCGGATGCTAGTAAATCATGTGATGTATCTTGCACGGATCCTTCTGTTACAAAAAGAACTATTCGATAAACATACGATCCCATTTGCCAATAGTCTTGACGGAAATGGTAATAAATGCCAGTCATCAAAGTTAAACTTGAGCCCAAGCACTGGAGACACAGAAAATACATGATTTTTGTCCGGATGCGTTGAGATCCAGAGAAAGTACCAGAACCAAAGTGATCTAATTGGAAATCGAACAGAGATATTTAAAGTGGGTCCTTGTACTCTGTATATTTATTGAGCTTACTGTGTTCCAGGTTTTTAACAAAATTTGTTAGTCCATTTCCTAGTTGCATGACACCTTGACCCTGTAAAATATGGGGCAGCTGTTGATTTACAAAATTGAAAGCAAATGCGGTCCACAAACAATGAAAGGAAAGTTTGTCGTAATGGAAGTTCCGGAAATAGACTGGTACGAGAGCATACAGAAATCCAAGTGAAACTACAAAATAAACGGCACACAATCCAAAAGACAAGTACCACAAAATATAGTGTAAGGTTTTCGGTTTTAAGGAAAACTTTGTGCGCAGTCCAGCTTCCCAATGGAGATTATATGGGAATGAAAAAACGCAGTAGTAAAACGTAAAGGTTCTCTGAATAAAAGTTTCCATTTTTACTTCCTAATTTTCTAACCGAATTTTTTTCTTTGTTATTGCTATCTATTCGATTCAGCCTGGTTCAATAGTTGTTGGTGAAGCTATTCTTCTAAAAAAATTCTGACTTGGTGGCGCAACTGAACCGAGGCTTCACAATAACAAATTAGAAATATGTAATAAGTTAATAAAATCTTCATGACTGTTATAACTTGATTTGCTACCCATCAAAGTCTACTTATTTGACAAAAAGCATTAATTTGTACGAAGTAATGAATACCCGTACGATATTTATTAAATTGACGTAGAATCATCAAATAGGAACTGCCACATATTGTCAAATAAATCCATATGCATACTTACCTCCGTATGTATGTATGTATTGCATTAAGCCGGAATTTCAATGTTGTATTTTTAACTGCACAATACGGGGAACAAACCCGATATTTCTTGTATACTGTCCATGTTAACTTGCATTTTCCGTACTTTTGATCACGACTTTAGACATTCGTAAAAACAAAAGAAGAAAAATCTTTTTGACCATTAAATTCCTTGTGCGATTGCGAATCCAAAAAGTTCACTTTGAAGTCGATCCGTTGCATCGTTTTGGCTGCATAATCAGTTTAATACAGTCATAACAGATGAAAAGTAGAAAAATCGCCATAAGCTTCCCAAGTTAATCTATAAAGTGATTTGACGTCTAAAATATCGCATGGATTTAAATATTTTTTTCACAAGTGTAATCAGGAGAAAACTGCGAATTAGATGCTCAATAGGGTTTTACTTGTCCAATGCTAAAATAATTAGAAAATCGCGAATCAAAAAAATTATTATCATCAGTGGTCAAAATTAAAGTGAAGCAGTATGTATGTGCAAGAATATTTCTTGCTGCTGCTCAAGACTCCAAGGGCTCAAAAGGAACATACCAGATGAGTTTCTCCCTTAACAAGTTTTATGGAGAATTTTTTCTGTGTCAAAACTACCCAAAATGTTACGTCTTTCTTAATTATAAGGAAGACATTCTCTGTCTCGGTCACCAAAATTAAAATGTGTAATTGATGTGATAATAATGGGAATAGTGTTTGCACACCAATAATTATTTGTATTTTTTGTGACACTTGAATCCACTTACTTCCATTCTTCCAAACAAATTCAGCTCCAAGATAAGCCATTATAGTATTCGTTTTCTGATGTTTTACTTCACCGTAACAATTATTTCATAGGTGTGTACGCTGTAGTAGTAACTTTTGTAATGGCTTCATTCCATCCAACTGCTTCTGCCGAGAACACACATATTTTTTCAGCAAAGAGAAAGCTTTGTCATCCGAATCATCATAGTGCACATTGAAATGTTGTGTGCAAATATACTCATGACTCAGTCATGTAATTAAGCAAAAAAAAGGATGCATCTTCTGAACATGACCTTGCACTAACCAGCAATAATATTCTTGTATCATGACCACTGTTTTGAAATTGCTTTAAATTTTATTGAGATTTAAGTAATTCATCTTTAAAGTAATTTTACCTTCTCACTTGTTCAGGTGCAAAATTTTGCTGATTTTGTCTCAAATTTAAAACAAAACAAAGTTTGACGCATAACTCGGTTTACAAAATTATCACTATCATGCCACATTTTTCAGTTATTTATTGATTTTTAATCGAGCATTTTATTAAGTTCTATTAATTATATATACTTATCATATTGTAATTCACTATAGATAATTAGATATGCGACTTATTAAAATTTAGTATTTAGATGTTAATGATCAACGTCTGATAATATCACAGTTGATACTACAATCGAAACGTCCCATTTTATCACACAGCTAAGCTCTCAAAAGCCATATTTGATGAGGCTCAGATATAACACCCGAACCGTTATATTTACACTAAATTGAAAAACTTAATCTCGCGAATGTGATGAGCAGTCAGGATAAAAGCAAGATATTTCATCATCTAAGTAAATTATTAATATTCAGTGAAAGATAAATACCATGTGCGTACTATTCTCATCAAGTATCAAATTATCACTAACTTTTTTTTTGCTATACTATTGCATAATCCCATCGGCTATACAACTCCATGCTTATAAAACACTTCCACAATTTCCGAATATTTTCTTGGAAATCGGATATCTCTGCAGCTGAAACAGGCAGCCCCAAATGCTGAGCAAACTCTGAGACGTAAAAGGGAAAATTGGGTGAGCTTGGGATCATTGGAGTTTAGGCAGAGAGCACGTTCAAAGCCAGGCTTTAAGAATTCCCAGGATTTCCATACAGAGCCAACACACACGATAGGCAAGCCATGTGGTCCATCATATAGGTCCTGGAAAAAGGAATCAATTTTACTAAATGCTCAGCTACACAATCAATATGCAGTGGTATAGGTACTTTTAGTGTTTAGCATTTACCTGATGAATTTTTGGTTCAACGGCAATCAAGTGCTTAGCCAGGACCTCTCCAGCCATTTGGAATAAATGCTGACAAAGCTTATCTCCAGCCATGGCGCCATCCGAAAGTTTCTTTGTGAGACTTGCATAAAACACCTTATCAAATTTTTCATAGCTGTGCTCTAACAGCTGGGACCTCGTTGACAAAGCAAAATGCTGTTTAATAGCCAGCCAAACTACTGAAGTGTCGTATGGCGCCTTAATAAAACCATCTTCATCGTCCATGTACAGTTTAATTGTTCTGTTAGCTATCCACCAAGCTATTAAGAAAAATCATAAACTATTGATGAAAAAAGGTACTCTCAACTAAAAAGCTAATGATGGTGATAATAAGCGTACCTGATCCTTCGTCTCCCAAAAGATATCCCCAGCCACCACATCTTGCTTCACTTCCATCTGGATTTACCAAGAGACAATTGGAACCCGTTCCGGAAATTATGACAATCCCGCCTAAAAATTTAATACATTCTTAATACTGAAACAAATTTATATGGGCATTAGAGTAATAAGCAGAGGATGTAATTTCAACGAACCTTGCATTGATGCAGCGGCTAACGGTCCTTTCGTGTCAGATGCTATTTCAATATGATCCACATTAGGCATTTGTTTGCTCAGCATTTTCTTGAGTTTCTTATTCGAAAGTTCATCTTCGCAGCCGCTCAATGATAGACCCTACAAGTCAGCATGTATGTTACACTGGTTGCTTTATTGCCCAGCCAAAATGTTAAAAGTATAAAAAAGAAAGACCTACTAGTCCAGATAGCTGCTCATCTCCGCACAATCCGGTAGCCTTCATGACAGCAATCGTAATTTCCTGAATGCGATCACAGCTCTTTTTTAACCCAAGAGCCTGTGTAGAAAGTTGTAAAAAAATGAAAATAATTGTTCTAGTACTTTACTTAATTTAAAAAAACTGAAGTTGTCTTTTTTACCCAAATGTTTGATGCAGGAAGGTTTTCAAGTTGTGTCAAAATATTTCCATTTTCGTCTACAATCACAGCCGAGGAATGAGTTGCCCCACTGGTAAAACATAAGATAAATATTTAATGAAAAGTCTAAATTTTAAAGAAATGTACATTTTATCAAAGTCAACGTACCCTTCGACGCCAACAAAGTATTTTCTGTTCACCATTTTACTTTTATATTTTCCCTCGTTAGAAAATTAATTTGTAAAAATGAAACGTGTGAATCCACAAAACTCTGCAATTAGACTAAAACTCAGCTTACCTTGTATCGTGGTTATCATGATATCCTTCCTTTTTAAAAGGAAAGGTTTCCTAATTCTATTATATAAGTTCTGCATAAGCATATAATTAATTTTTTAAGTGGTGGAAACCCACATCAGAACTTGGCATTGGAATTCTATTACAAGATAACATGATACAGTAGAGCCCGGTACTTTTTTACAATTTATTTCAATTTTACAAAGAATGCATTTATGTCTAAATTTGAATAGCTAGGCCTCAATCTCAATACTATCAATTGTTTCAACTCATATCAGACTGTATTTTCATACGTTTCGCTTTTCTCGTAGACTCATACATGTAAGCTTTATTTTCATATGTGTATCAGTTTGATATTGAACTTGAACTTAAAAAAAACGGACCTCCAATTGTTCTGATAAGACCAGTGGAATGAACACTAATCAGTAATTACTCATGTCAAAAATGTGGGTGCATAAAACTAATCTACTTGAGTATTACAGCAAGCACACAGATAAAAGCCATTCCTAATCTGACAGTCTCCATAATAATGCGAATATGAATGGGCCTTCCTAAAACTGAAAGGAACAAAGTAACGTCACAACCGTTCATAAAAACTCTTTTGTCTCATTCGTCACGCCATCAAATCACCACTCCAGACAAATTTACAAAATTAGCTTTTACATATCGCTTACTGCGTCTTGCGTACTGGCATGTTAAACTACTATGTCCATCTCAATTGCTATTCCAGAGACACCAGCTTATCTATTTGTACTGCTATCATACCAATGCTTTACACTTTTACACCTTCATGTGATCCTACATCTTTTTATCCATGTCAAACTAGTGCGATTCATCAAAATGGCACAAGCTTGTTGCAAGCAAAACACGTGTTAACTATGTTAGTACATAAAAAAGCATGACTTTTTTCAGCATTCTTCTTTTAAAATACAATGACCTCACAAAATTTGTTCCCCAAAATCAACCAAAGCCTTTCACCTGCACATCATCTATTTGTTACCGCAAAAATCCAGCGGCAATTTATTCACTCGGCGAATACTTCATACCAGACATAATAATATGGAATAAAATTCCATGCCATTCAAGTGCCGACCAATAGTCCAAGCTATATTCATGTTAAAGTCAATATGCTCATTAATAAAAAAATATGATGCTTTAAAAAGAATCTGGACTAGTTTGAGGACATTACTACTCTCTCATAACTCAACTCAACGCAATCATCTCATCTTTACATTTTGCATAATAATCTTTACTACCCACGCTTAAAACTCATGTCTCTATCATCGATTTCCACAATATCTTGGAATTCTCATATTTTTTTTTATAGATTTATCCTACCCGTGTCAAATTGCTTCAAGTCACAACAAATAACGATAGCTTGAGTACCACTGCAAATCCCATGTTCACCAAACAAATGATATGATCCCATCATAATATTTTTTAGCAAAGCCATATAAAACCATCTCATCTCACATAAAAAGAAAGGAAGCATATGAAACTGATTTGCAAAACGATATCTGCCGATTTCATCCAGACGACAAAAAAGATAATAATAGAATATCTGTTGAATAATCGTAGCTCGTGGATCAAACCTTAGCAGTTCTCATCCATCTATCCATTTCACATAAATGTCATCATCACTCCACTCACTCGACATACTTCCACTTTCTTCATCCAACTCTCCAGAACAGTCTAGCTGCCAAGAACAAAGCTCTTTCTCAAGTTATCATTTTAGGCGCAGGTACAAAAAAAACTTTCAGTTCCTCAGATTTTCTTGCTGATATTAGCAGTTGAGCTACAACTTCTTTCACTTTCACACGTTGACACAAGCTTCCTGTTGATTCTCTATTCATGCTATGCTGCTCATATGCATTTCCCTAGGAAACATTTAATTTAACATGAGCTTTATTGCCAATAAAGTAGACATCCTTTCGTCAATAATGCAAACGCCTGTGGCATCTATATCGATCCTAATACATTTTAAAAGATTTAATACAGTGTATAAACTATTTATATGTGTGTATATTGTGTTAACACTGCATATACTTTATTTTTTTATGAGAACGTCTAGTCTGGTAGCATGCATGGCTGGGAAAGTAAAGAGAGAGCGGAGCTGAGGTATTTATTGGAAAGCTGCTGCTGTGAATTTATCGGCGATAGATGAGTTGTGAGAAAGAAGAAAACAAACAAGGGAAGGAGCGAATACTTATGTACATAGCACCAACCTAGTTTGCTTTCCATCTTCCAAAAATCTCCAACACAAAGCATCAAACTACCATGTTCTGATTCTTCTCACAGTTGAAGAGGCTGAGGAGAGTCATTACACTCGCTCTCTCTCACTCTCCTCTGCTATGTATCATTCCTTCCTTCTATCAATGAAAAGAAACATGATTCTATGCCTTTCTCCACACAACAACTTGTGAATTCACTACTTTCTTCTCCCTTTTCCCTTATGCGTATATTTACTCTGGTATACATAAATGCATATATGGCTTTCCTCTTACGACGACCAAGTTCCCATGGGACCAGTTTTGGTTACCACTGGTTAACAGCAACTTGAGTTTGCGTTACTTTCTCTCTCTCTCTCCACTTTTCTACTTTCTCCTCCTATTTTTTTCCTCTCTCTCTCTCTCTCTGGCCTTCTTTCTCTTTCTTTCACTTTTTCCCCTTTTTCCGTTTCTCTGAGTCAGAAGGTCTCGGTTGGCAGAGGAGAGAGACATGTTATTTCCGTTTCTTAGTCAGTTCATCCTTATTTCATAAAACATCCTGCCACTAGTCTCCTTCCTTTTTACTCACTTTTTTTAACTATTATTTTAAACTACTAACACACCTTGCATTTAAAAATGGAGATTTTACCACCTGCCCCTGCAAGTGCATCCTCAGCTGCTGTTGCTGCTGCCCCAGACAGGATTCATATGCGTCCACCCTTCCCCCCCATTCCAGAACCACAACACCCACACGAGGGGCCAATACGTCGACCTTGCTGGATCTGGGCTATCGGAATCGTCGACCTTTTGGCTGTCATCTTTTCAGCAGCTATTCTAGTGCATGACATCTACTTGAAGCGGTTTCACGGTAAGCTAAACCAATACACTTTTATAAAAACAAACGCTCGTTTCTCAGAAAATGATGATAACGTAAACATTCAACATTCTCATGTTTACGAAACTCTCTGAATTCCCTAATTTGTTTAACTTTGTGTTTTTCAAGGTCCGGATATGTACTTTTGGTGGTTCTTTCTCGGCTCAGTTCTCGCAGTTATTAAAATGCTGATGGCTATCGCTTTGTTGATCGGATTACGCCACGTAAGTTATCCACATCTCAAGGCTACGGTTTAGATTACGCTATCATAGTACGAATAGAGGATTTATAAGGTAACGTATTTGTTTCAGTCGGATGAGAACTCTGCCATTTGGTACAGCTACATGTGGCTCTACTTCCAGTACTTCTTTCTTCTCCAATCCTTCGTCTACCTGATCTTCGAAGTGATTAGCCCCAGCTGGATGGACCGACTGGCTGTGTGGCCCAAGTGGTTCCACAGCTACATCCTTGCGTATGTCATGGAAGTTGGAACATTTACCTACAGAGTCATCACCTTCATCATTGTCCGCCGCTACGTCGAGGAGATGGAGATCAATGAACGATTCATTCGAGAGGGACCACCCACGTCTTAAACTCTGGCAAAAAAAAAGAATCTCAAAAAAGCAAACAAACAAAAAGGAAACATTACTATTATACGCACAACCAAATGCTAAATTTAAGTACATAAATACGTATACCTAATGATAAGCATGCGTACAAAAATGCATATATAAACTTGTATTATGGTGCAAAGGGCAAAATATTGACGTCCATAAAACGAATTACTAAACACTAAAAAATTCATCATAAAAGAATATGTTCCTATTTCATATTTGTAATACGTACTTATGTATATTTCTAGATAGAGCGATTTATAAAATACTCGTTTATTTCTCAGAACTTAAAATATTTAAAAAAGAAACATGGAACCGAGAGAATTTGTGACATTTTTCAACATGAAAGTTGGTATTTTGATAAAACATATTTCTAAGAATATTCAACTATTTTATCTTTTTATCTCGATAAAAGAACTACTAGACTAGTTCATTAAGTAAGAAATTTTCCTATCTTTATTCAATGTAAAAATTCTTCTACAAATGTATACGTCTTATAGCGAATAGCTTTTATGTGATTTATGTAAGTGTACGTGTACGGTTTTTGGTATCTCAACCAAAGTGGCAATAGCTGGCAAATGGATCGAACTGAATTTTGTTACCTGCACACTTGGAAATACCTTACATAATAACCTCAATGATCATTCCAAAATAAATATACTGTACTCTAAACATTTTGATGATACTCGTGCCATATAAAAACACGGAATAAATTATTATCCTGATCAGTATACTTCCGTTTCAAGTGTACAGTGTACTTGATATTCTCACACATTCTCATCCTCCGAGCATTATTTTAAATCCTTTCCACCTGTTCTACTCTCATCGGCTCACAGTACAGTGTATATATTGAGCTTGTGTGTTTCTCTTTCTGCATAGCTTCGGGGTAAACGGAAAGATGTACCGAGTCTTCTTCCAGACAAAATTATTGATTTTTTCCCCGTTTTCTAGCTCTGGAGCCTAACAATGCAACTTGCAAAAACGTCCTCTATTTATTTGGCAAATACATATTATAAGCTCATATATACGCATGCTGTGTGGTCCAGATAGCTGGAAAAAGAAGAAACGAGAAAAGTTGAAGAAAAAAGAGAATTTCTATCTGCTATCTGCTTTCTTTCCATAGTTCACATGAGATTTCATTCATTCATGGCAACGCAATGCTATAGCATCTGGTGGATCTGCTCAACATAACAGCATTTTCAGTTTCCTGTTTGCTTTCACTCCCTTCGTTACTGACGATGAGTACATTTGAGTCCACCACACAAAAAAACACTCGATCTAATATTATTTGTTTAAGCAAGTTAGTATTAAATTTGACGAAAATGGAATCAGTTCATCCATTCTCGAATAACAATATTTTGCGTTCTAGCGCACAACCAATCAATTATTCCAAGTCGTCACCTTTTCCAAGTGAAAGTTCTTGCAATCATGGCAACAAATTCAAAACTCCACTGGATCCACAAGAAAATCCTCCGTACAAATTTGCTAATAAGGGAAACAAGAATGGATTGCTCACAGAAATTGAACGCCAACAACAAATTCAATACGAACACAATTACAAATCATACGTAGAAAGAGCTGTTAAAGTGGAACGTGATGGATGGGATGAGCAAGTTGAGGACGAGGATCAAAGTGAACAGAGTGCACAAGAGCAACAAAGGGAAAAAGACGAACGTTTTATTCGATCGCAAATACTTTTCGGACAATGGTTAGCACGACAACGTCAGCTGGATCCTATACCCAGACCCTGGACAATTTGGGCGATTGCAATTATTGATATTTTGTCGGTGGCGCCATCCGTTGGACTAGTTGCGTATGACCTTTTCATGAAACCACTTTCGGGTAATTCTATTAACAAAATTAAATGACTAAAGTGAAAGCTGGATAAATACTAAAAATAATATTTTATTCATTTCAGATCCAACAACGCATCTTTGGATGTTCTTCAAAGTGTCAGTTTTTACTGTCATTCAACTAATGATGGGAATTGGACTAATTAACGGCTTACGAAGCGTAATAAAAAATAATATTTTTCACTATATAATTTGTAGCAAATTATTTCATACAATTCATTAATTAATGTTTAAATGTAAAATAACAGAAGGACGATTCAAGTACACTGTGGTACTGCAAAATGTGGATTTGGTGCGAAAGCATATTCATCGTTGACTCTGCTTTCACTCTATTCAGCACGCTCATCTTGGCAGCACAGAGCACCCATCTACCAGATGGCTTCCCTGCTCTGTACACGGGACTAGCGTTGAAAGGTGTATTTCGATTAGTCTCTCTCATTCTGCTCATTCGTTTCACAAACAAATTGAGAGACTCTCAGCGAGTATTCAAGGAGGCTTACAAAAATCAGCAGGAGAATCACATGCAGCATCAGCAACAACAAAACATGTATTGTGATGAAAATAGTTACGCGATTCAACGCTCCGAACAAGAGCGCAATGCCGCAGGCGGTGATGTTATCAGTCCATACGTGGCCGTTGTTTTGGCACTTTAATTCTACTTTGTCTACTTTTTAAATGTTCGATGACTGTATTGTATGTTTGTACCTATTACATTAAGAAATAATCACGACAAAAAAATTGTTAGAAACATTTTATGAAACCTGTATACCTATTGAATTTTAATATTCGAATGTCAGATATATAAAACAGTACATAGATATTTTGAATATATATACAAGTACTTATGTTAATGTGTACAGCTACGTATGTGAATAGCAATTTTGAAACAAGTCTAAGAATATATTGGGTAAATCGATAGCAACTTGCCTAAATGTATATCTGAATGGGTATCTCACCTTGCGTCACAGTCAGAGCGACTCCCACGTAGCAAAAAATAGTTCCAAGTTGTGTATTCCCCCGTTGCTCGTAACATGTATTTATTTACTCGTAAAAATAAAGTAGTACGTAGCAAGTACTCTCTCCGAATATATTATGTACAACTGTTTATTTGCCCATCTTCCCATCTCCACACGATCTGACTATTCACCAAGCATACCAACAGCTCGTTCTCCCCATTCTCTGTCTCTCTCTCTGCATACATCAACCAACTCATCTCTGCCTATCTTTAGCAAACTTTATTTTTTGCTCAGCTCAGCATCCATCGATCCCACTTTGTGCTGTGTGTGTACACACTGCCAAACTTTCTCCTCTCTTTACTCTTTTGCAAAGTACACCAAGTGACGGAAAAGTGTTGCTAATGCTAAACAAGATGAGCTGAGAGAGAGAGAGACGAGCGAGTGGCGTGGAACAACTACTTGTTCTCTTCCCGATATGAGATCCAAACAAGTGTCCTGGGTATTCTTATCCCAATTTTCCCATCTCTCTCACTCACTTTCACCAACAACCACATTCTATCTCTCTCAACTTCAACTCTCGTTGATTTGCGGTCCTCTAGCCAACATAACATAATGTATGCATGACTGACTGTTGTGCAGGTAGTGCCATGTCTAAGCCTTGCCTGTCCGTAGAAAAGTCGAAAAAACAAGATATCATTTCTTTGGTGGAGTTGAGTTGTGTTGTCCCTTTCACAACTTCTCACGCTCCACATCTCTCCTCTTCTCGCTCTCCCAACCATCCCATCAGACAGAGCATCAGCAACACCAGCAATACCAGCATCCGTATCTGTATCCTCTTTTAAAAAACGGGCAACCAAACCACAGAAGAGAAGAGAGTGAGTAAATGAGGAGCAGGCACGCCAAACGTGTTCTGTTCTGTTGTGCTTCCACAATGCAATGTTGACCTTACAACGCAGCCGTGATCCTCTTTTCCCTTTCTACTTTCCCTCATCACTCCTCTACACTTGCTTTCTCCTATGCCTCTGCTCCTGCTCCACTTTCTCCAAGCTCACTCTTATCTCTTCTACTTTAGCAAGTTGCACAAGCATTAGAACAAGTGAGCCATTAGTCCGCCGCTGCGCATATGGGATTAATTACAATTACCAAGGGATATCATCATTACATCTTTCCACTAATAATATTCTAACTATGGATTACAACTCATCATATCAGCCCTACCAACATAATCGATACAGCACCACTCAAACTCAACCTCATCACCAGCCAGTCAGCCACACAATCATTACACGTCAACCCAGTTCCCTTTCAGCTCATCAGCAGACATTCAGCCAAGAATATCAAGAAGCGAGCCAGCACCACCATCACGTGGAGACCCCTCACGTTCGATACGTGGCGGATGGCCTACCTCAAGTGAAAGTGTCCACATATCCGTACAATCAAACAGGTGCACATGTACAGAGTCTACATCCGGTGTCATCATCCAATCAGTTGCATCCACCACCTGCTCCCCCGCCATCTGCAAGCACATCTCCCCAGACACTTGTCCATCAACATCACCACCACCAGCCCCAGCACCTCTACTCACAATACAACAATCCACAACTGCCCAATAACCTGAGGAACTTAAAGACTCCAGTGAATCCAACAAATGCAGCTGTCAGACAACAATACCAACAGCAGCAGCAACAACACGTGCTGCCCCCTACATCACCAATTGTACCCGTAACTTATACTTACCCATACGTTGTTGCTGCTGGTGGCGCTGGTGCGTGTGGGAGCAGTGACAGCTCATCCCCAACCGCTTACCCATTTCCTGTAGCGGCCACACTAACGGCGCAACAGCAAAGAGAACAAAATCAGCAGAGGAGACACATTCAGCAGCAGAATTCCCAGCTAAACGAGCAATTTATTTTCCCACACTTGATACATCAAAGACAGAGAGGCCTCCAGCCCATTCAAAGACGATGGTACTTGTGGGCTATTGGCATCTTGGACATTATTGCTGTCGTCTGGACCACCAGTTTAGTGATAAGGGATGCATTCCTCAAACCAATTGCTGGTAAGATAAGAATATTCATAAAAATAGCAAACTATAGAGACCAGTTAGCAGTACAAAGTAGTGACATATATTTGTATTAAAATTATTCAGATCCGAACGAGTTCATTTGGTATTTTTTCTGGACGTCACTTGTGATTCTTGCTCGATTTACCATGGGAATGTGTCTCATAATCGGTTTGCACAGCGTAAGTCATAAAGCAATCGATAAATTTCTTATGCCCACCTGAGCGTATAATGTACTTACAATATTGACTCATGTTTTTTTCCAGTCGGACGATCCCAGCACTCTTTGGTACTGTAGGATGTGGATGTGGTGCCAATACTTTGTGTTCGTAATGCTAATTCCTGAGCTTTTCACTTCATTTGGCAGTCTACTCAACACTCCAACGGATACACTCTGGCAAAAAAGCATCCCACTAAAGTTTATACTTGTCTTGTCCGCAGTAATATACCGAATTGTGTGCTACCTGTTGGTCAAAAAGTTTATCAATAGGCTGGAGAAATGTGAAAGCGTGTTTCTGGACAGAGTGCACCAGAGACAGTTGCAAGAGGATCGGGACAGACGGAGAAGTCAGGACCAAGGCGACGGCGAAACTAGCTTTTGTGGACCTTCAATCGCTTTAATTATGTCACTCTAAATAATTGTTTAACTGTAAAAGCAATCATGCTTTGTGTAATATTTACAAAGTATTTCGACTGAATTTAATATTTGTCTCGTGGGTCCGAAAAATTACAAGTTACAAGAAACAAAATACATATATGTATGTATATCATCTACAATTACTCGAGTTAAGGATACAAAAATAACTGTTATAGTAACTTAGGATAAAAGCGAAAATTATCTGTGTATTTTTCTTATACTACATATCTGAATGTTACACCTGTCCAATGTCCAAAATATATCGTCACTGATTAACTTGAGCAATGTAAACATGGCACAAAAAACGTAAAATAATTAGACAATGCTTCAGAGAATATGTACGTCAGTTTATTTGTGGATATTTCATGCATAAAATATGTAGCTACAAATTTTGTTTGTATAATAATATAAATCACTAAAAAATAGAACACACAACTTCTCATGACAATCATGCCCCCTTGAGACTGTCGTGGTAAAAAAGTGAAAGCTAATTTATCTATAAAGCTTCTTTATATTTGTCACAAAAACGTAAAAAGTGTAAAATTATGTATATTGCCACAAATTAATATAAAAAATAATAGTTGGTGTGCACAAGTCTGCCTTTGTTTTCAATGGTCTCACTATTAACATTATTGTTGGGCACTTTATTTCGATATTTGATAACCTGCATTGTATTTTAAAACTGACCATGTTGAAATAAAATAATGATACTAAAACTACTTTAACCTTATGAAGCATACGTACCATGTTTCTTTTTTAATCTTCAATTTGTGAGTATTTTTGGGAAATTGTGTTATCAGGAATACATTGAGATTTTTCATGATCAATTCTAGCGCAATAATTTTTTAAGCAGCCATTCTTATCCAAGTGATTTCCCCCAACTTTTGGATCCCCATAGTGACTTCTTACAAACTTGTATTGGTATGAGAACAAGCTCATTACAGAAACTGTAGGATCCTCCTTGCACGAACCTTTGGCAAAAAAACTTAACAGTACAATAATATTATTTTAGAGTAAAATCAATTAATACTTGGCCTAACCAGAGGTAACATAGCAGTGTTGACTTTTGACGCCAGGTTTTTTCATGTACCGATGTCCAGTGTTTTCACGCTGTGCTGCTGATGTACTTTTAACTCCATTGCCACAATCACATTTCTCTGTTGCATGGTTACAGGTTAAGAATCTGGTTCGACCACATATATGAAGTTTTTTATTGGCTTTATTGTATTCAGCTTTGACCTGTTGAAGTTCAGCTAGAGTATCTTCAAGTTTTCCTTTGCGCATATATTCGATAGCTGTTGTTATTTGAGACTTCAATCGGGATTAAAGATGCCATTAGGATGTATATTTTTTTAGATAATTGGGATTCGAAATTCTTTTATTACCTCGACTGTGGGTCTACATAGAGAACCATCTTGAGATAATAGTGACCACTCATGAATTTGAACAATTAAGGTACGCAGACTTGTCGTCAAGTTTGAACTTGGCAGTAGGTTGTGGAAAGCATCCTCAAACAACCTTTGGGTTTCCAGAGGTAAAAAAGAAAAAAGAGAATTGCTATCTACTCGACAAAAAGTTATAAGACACAACAATGAACAGAAAAATAACTGCTTTAACATTTTCTCCGTACGAGAAAGAGGGATTCGGAAACATATAATTGGCATAATATTACTTAGTTTTCGTGTATAATTTGCTGGCTAAATATATTCATTTTGGAAAAACACACAAAAAAATAACAATGTGTTGGAAATAAAAGACACGGGAAACGGGGTCGCAGCTCTTTGATTATAAAAATATAACTATTAAAGCATTCTCAGAAATATAAAGTGAGTTATGAAGTCCTGAAAACAATGCTCAATAAGAAAATACTAGTGATGTTTGGTTTCTTAGGACTGTTGGATAAATACAAGGAAGGCATTTTGTAATGGATTAAAATGATTTCATGATTCAAATTTTTGTATAGTCAGAATGATTAAGCCAACATTTTGGGCAATATATAGAATGATAGAATGCTGGTTTTTCATCCTGTGCTAGTATTTTAAAAACCTTACAAGGGCATAGTGAAGGACATGCAAAAATTTGAGTCGAATCTAGACAATTCAAATTTGGTCAATTATTTGTGGGAATTTTTCAAGTGAGTCATTGAATTTCAATGACAGTAAATTTTTATTCATGTTAAACTCACCAATAACGTTTGGGGAAGTTATTTTATTACTAGATAGAGACGGTATTGAACTTTTGTCACACAAAAAACACAATAGCTACGATACCATCAACACAATGATGTAGTGCTTGAAGAACAATGAACAATAAAGATTATTGAATAAATTTAGAGATCAATAAATTAAAGCCTTCAAAAACAATGGTACCAAAAACCAAAAACCTCTCATAAATTTTGCTTGACCCTCCTATCAAAAAGGAAAATCTTTCTAAATTCAAGTAGAAATTTTTCATATTAAAATTTAACCAACTCGTCATACAATTAATTTGTATCCCAGAAAAACTTTTAAAATGTCGGTAAGGGAATACATAATCAAAGAGGTGGAAAAACGATTCCAAGATTTGTCGACAAGTCTTGCCGATCAAGAAAAAAGATTTCGCAAAGCTCTCGTAGAACTTGAAGCTGTAAGTTGATTATTTTTGTGTGTCATATTTTTTACATACAATAAAAGCTAATTCTCTCATTCTTTCTAAGATCCGTACTGCATTGCAACACAAGCTGCAGAAATACGACACAGGAAACGAATATAATCTTCCAATCAAGTCGACGCATTATGGTGGCATGATCGAATCTGATGATTCTGGAAGGTTTGATATTATTGTTTGTCTTCACTCGGAAACCATAACTCCAATACCAGAAGTCCTAGAACTTTTTCTTGAAGTCCTCAAAACAAATGCTGAAATTACCCTAAACTCGATTGAAATAATTTCCAAGGAAAACTCAATTCAGTTCCGGTTCACGAACGGGCTTCAATGTTTTTTAAGGGTGCACAAAGAAAAGAAGCGCGAAGTAAAACTACCGGCTGAGTTAATGAGGGACTTTGGAGCCGACGCAAGATACTATTCAAGTCGCTTGATTCCTAAACATATGGAATTCATGGACAGTCAGCTCCCTCTAGTTCTTGATATTGCAAGCATTATGAACTTTTGGCTGAAATCTGTTGACTTAAAAGAAGAAACATTTTTTGACGCTAGCATTGCCATGGAACTGCTTAGTGCGTACGCCTTCATTGATCTAGCGAGTAGAAAAGAAGAATCTGTGTTTGACGGATTTGCTCATGCAGTAGACGAGCTATGCAAATTGAGCACTTTACGAGTCGGATTTTTTCAGGAAAGTGGTCAGTGGAAAGCATGGAAAAATGTCAACTCTCGGCACAAACTTCCTTTCATTTTGCCACCTTTGGAACCCATGGAAAATGCATTAGCTGGTTGCTCCATTGACTTGTATGAAACTCTACAACTGCAAGCACTTATTTTGAAGGGAAGACTTGCTAAGTTGCTGCAAAAACGGGAATATTGTATTGTGGATAGAAAACACAGCTTAACAGTTCAGTTTGATAGATTGTTTGAGCCTACTGTATTGCCAATACCTTTGGACTTTGAGGGAAAGCAGGCCGCGGCGTATGTTGCCATTGGATATGGGAATGAGCATGGGAATGCTAGTAGTTGGCCAAGTGATGGTCATAAGCAAGCTGTGGAGGTGCTTCGTAACAGACTTTGCGAAGTCATACCGACACTGTCAGGACCAGAGGAAGGGACCATGCGACAGCTCAAAGCGACATCATCAAGATCTCGGCTAAATAAGAAGATAACAATGATCACCAAACTATTCGTGAAGAAATCGCTGCCAAGCATTTTGGTGAATGGGGTAACCCGGAGTGATCTGAAAATGGAATGGTTTGATTGTTCGTTTATAGTGCCGTACCGGCAAATTGATGGGATGTTAATTAGGGTGGGCTTTAAATGGGATTCGGCGGGCTTGAAGAACTTTGAAAAGTTCATGTTTTATTAGTTTTTAAGTTTACATCTTAAAATATATTTCATATTTATAAAAGACATATTTCCAATCCCCACTATAATAATAAAATAAAATAATAGATGTCATGATCGTAGAGAATTAAAGTTAAATGTAAATTAAACAACTGAGATGTATTGCAAAACCAAAATATATTTTATACCTTAGTATGAAATATTATGTAGGTTTATCTTATGAAATTAAAAAGTGCTTATTCATTTAATAATAGCTCTTACTGGCTCGATAATATGAGAATTTATTTCATTTTCCCATCAAAATCAATTAAAGTAGACCTTATTATAATACTGACCAATAACTTGATAAAAAACTTTCTGCTTATGAAAAATTGTTTCTGGCAACTAAAATAATGTCCAACCTGACTACCGGTTAATTTCTTAAAAATTGATTTATTTAGGACCATCACGTATTTTTGCGAGTACTCTGGACTTCTCTTAACTAATCCTGACTTTATGAAGTGAAATGTATGGAAATGAACAAAGTTTAGCAGCAACCCAGTATTTTTTTATTTATTGCTAGAATACGCGTCTTGCAACCTATTAAAATCATTTAGACGTAGATTTTAGCAAAACGAGATTAACCGTACAGTTCACAATGGCATTAGCAATGAGTAAAGAAGTAAACAATTTTACATTTTTGATCGGCCCAATATTATAACCCAGTGGTGGACAACTTGTTAGTCTTTTTCTGCTCAGATTCGACTTTAAAACTTGTTTCCAATACTGCTTGAATATTTCCACGTTTCTGTTGGGAATGTACGCAAACGCTATTAATACAAAATTTATGGCCAAAGCCACGACAACAATAACAGGACAAGCCAAATATGTTAGAAGGGGTAGTTCATGATACATCATTAAAGTAGCGTAGGCGCACATTCCTGCAAAAATGACTCCAAGAATCACCAATGCAAAAAGAAACTTTTCCACAATTGAGTTACCACTCCAAATCAAGATTTGAGCCATTCGATAAGACTTATAAGCTATATAAAAGCTAGTTTGAGTTTGTTTATCCCTGAAATATAGCTGATTCGTTAACGTTTGCATTCCTTCGGTAAATATTAATATGAGCATCATCACTGAAAGAAACATTCCAGCTCCATGTCCCACATAAATTACATACACTAAACCTAGTCCAAGTTTGACAAGTATTTTAGTAAATCCTTTGAATTTCCAGATATCTCCAGAGAAGTATTCAAAAATTATTGATAATGGGTCGTAATCAAATTGCACAGGAATAAGAAGAACGAGTAACGGGAAAGCATTACAACCCAGCCCGAATCCGTACATAAAAATATCCCCAAGGGTTTGTTTTTTAAAATCTAAATCATTTAAAAATATTGGCACTAGTTTAAATCGAGACGAAATCGCAAATTTGATTGCTGGTTGGTGACAGTACATTGCTTCCCATGCTCCAAGACCGATTATGGCCATGCATAGAAATACCATGTAGAGAAAGAGTTGTTCCATTCCTCGGTACTCTTTCCAGTGCACCTTTAACCATACAAGTCGACCAAGTGAAAAGACGAGAAGAAAAATGATAAATGATAAATTTGCAGCCCGTATAATTCCTTGGATTCTTAGCTTGTGACGTGGATTGTCTACCAAACGATGCACTGGTAAATAGCTAAATGAATAGGACTTTTCTACTCTTATGGGTGGACAAATGAAGAGCTCCAAAACGTTGTAAATGAAAATAGCACCAGGTGAAAGACACAGAGATGGTTCAACTAGTTTTCGATAAAAAGGGACCCGAACAGAACTGGCGTTACTGTTGCGACGACTCTGAAATTTCTTGACAACTACTACTTTTCGAC
The DNA here is from genome assembly GCA_034699025.1 of Entomobrya cf. arborea Gr-Col-00668. Taxonomy (NCBI): domain Eukaryota; kingdom Metazoa; phylum Arthropoda; class Collembola; order Entomobryomorpha; family Entomobryidae; genus Entomobrya; species Entomobrya cf. arborea Gr-Col-00668. The sequence goes on from JAQIWN010000358.1 coordinate 24,219, forward strand.
GCAAGTCTTTTAGGGATTCAAAGAGATCCATTTTGACCTGAATGCACAAAAGCCAAATTCTAACTGTAGACTAGCATACTAAACTGTGGGTATACTTGCAAAGTAATTGCAAAAGTATTACAAAAAGTTATAAAAATACTTTTATCTATTAATTGATTTGTGTTGAAATTGGTTTTATTATATTAAAAGAAAATCAATTTAGATTTTATACTATCCAAATTTATCTAAATGTTCGTTAGGCCGTGATATCTTAAGCCGAAATCAGTATTCAAACTCTGGAAATTATATTTTCTAAAGTTTAAACGACGATGGGGTTTTAAATAAAATAGCACCAGAAGAAATTTTTTTTTGAGACGATGATATAATATAAGCTCATAACACTGTAATTTTTTAAGCACACGTGTCTTTTTTCCTATTGGCTTTTATCGTCTATAAGAAAAAACTAATTTTATAACTCAGTAGTGCATAATTCATGCATTGAACAATAAATTATTCAATACATATATATATACTTAAACATTTTCATAATCCATTGACCCATAAGTACCCCATTCAGCAAAAAGGCAAATAAATTTAAATGTTTAAATACTACGTGCCGGAGCTGTTATCTAAAAGTAATAATTTGCTTGTTTGGAAAGAATCTTTTACTAAACCAAGATAAACTTTTTTTTAGAACAAGACTACCAAAATATCGATTTTAGTCACACTTTATTGATAATACAAATAACATACACTCATAATTGTTGATGGTGGAGAAATTCCTAAATTTTTAATAGACATTTTAGCACGATTTTCTCACATTAAAAATCAAAATATAACACTCCGTGAGGTCCCACTAACTTCACAATAACAAAACAAGTTCACCAAGTTGATCACGAAAGTAATTCCAACAGGGTCAGGTTTTTGCATTATGCTTATATTGTGGCTTATCGACGAAAAGACTTATGGATAATACAAACTGTTAGCTGCAATGCAACTCATTTTTACTTCACACATGATTGATGAATGAGCTAGGCTTTATTGCGTATACATAAATAAAACGTGAAACGACGCAAGCAGATAAGTGAAATGATTACCTTCAGCGGTTCGATAAGAATGCAAACTGGCCACTTAATCCTCATTTGTCATATATGAAAATGATTAAAAAATATTTCCATTTTTCCTGGTATAGTTGCAGCCCAAAAGCAGCTGAACAACTAATACACTGCTAAACTCAACGTATTAAACGTTATGTAAATTCAGTATGTTTTTAAATGCTTTACTAACACCTTCTGCCTGGGAATTATACGAGAGTATCAATTTTGTGGTTTCATTATATTGGCAAATGTTCATTTATAACAGACGTTATCTTATTGATCAGTGATAAACCCAACCGACAGAAAGCATCACAAACAAATATGTTTCAACTTAAGCCGCGGCCTTTTTTCTGCAAAACATGATTTAAATGAGTTTCAATGTTAGTTGGTGCACCAAATATTTTGTTGAAAATATTACCACTTCAGCAGAATTTTAGAAGTATCACTATAATTGTTAGAGTAGAAAAATGGTAGCTCTACAACTTTTCTCTGCCGTTTCGATTTGTCGGATCTCGATTTCTGTAAGTTAGTTCTTTTCTCAGAACATTCTTGAAGCCAAAAACATTATATAAAAATATTAAGATTATTGAAATCACAGATATTGGGCCTCATAATCCTCATTCTCGGAATATTCTCCCACTTTAAAAGCAGTTGGTCCAGACACTGCATTGAAGCAGTTTGTGGACCCTTGTATAAAATCTGTGAATCTAAGGAAATAGAAAAATGTCCCAGTATTAATTTGGAAAGATATTTTATTGGAACTGTAATATTTACCTTTGTGCTCTCTATTTTTGGCCTGATATCGTGTCTTATAAAAGATATGAAAGAAGGTGCTCTGAGACTAATGGTAAGCGACTTGACAGCAATTTACAAAGCTTTTTCACATTTTTCAGACGACAAAAATGTTTACGAAACCCGTATATTTAGGACATTGTTTATCATACAATAGCAGCTGTTTTGCTACTAGTTGCTGGTATCGTGTACATAATATCCGCGGAACAAGTACACGGTATTTACGGATTTAACAAGTCAACATATACTGCGGACGGTACGGATTTAAATTTTAGAAGGCCAGAGAAATTAGCAGCTGCGGTAAGAAAACTAAAAGTTATTTATTCTAAGGTGATCCCTTTAAAAGATTTGAAACATTTTAATGTGCACAATTTTGTTATATTTTTCAGTCTCTTACAATTCTTCAAGCATTACTATACGGAGTCACGGCATTCTTTATTATGAAGTCTTAGAAATCAGAAAAGTAAATCTTGTATGCTAGCCAACCATCTCAGAAAGCTTGCAATTGAAAAAGTGTCTGCGCAATCTTTAATTTAGCAAGATTTGAAATAATTTGAATTGAAGCCGACTGTTTTCGGAACTTTATTTCTCACATTTTGGTCAATTAAGAATACATTTTAATCAATATTAACGATAAAGATAAAATCAGCTCTATTACATTTATTTGATAATAGTACTAATTGGTACGGCCATTACTAATATTTGGTGAAGAATTATTACTTTTCTTTACAAATTAAAGATATTTCGTGGGAAAATGTTGTGAAACACTATATTATAAAACCAACAATCTACATTATTAATAAGGTGACTTTATAACAAATAATTTCTTTTTTTAAATTTTATTAACTTATTTTAAATTTTATTTATATCAGAAATTCTAAATAGTGTCAGCATAGAAGCCACTTCGATGATGTAGACAGACGGCAAATATAAATCTTTCTAGCTTTACTTTACTGCTTTAATATTTTTCATTTTCATAACTTTATTAGCTATTTTTTATCGTTTTATAACCAAAATCGTATCACAAATGACGTATCTTGTAACATACAAGTATTTAAATTAACAACATTACATTTAGTATAAATACAGTATGACAATGATGCAGCAGTACCTGCACAAATGCCACTGTTTTATCGGGATGCAAATTGAGTGTACTATTATGTATATATTCCAGAATCTGACAAAAGATAACTGCAAAAATTAATGACAATCAGCGTCTGGTTAGAAAATTTATTCGTATTATTAAATAACTTTGTATTTGCTGTGTTACATCTAAACAACGAACAAAAATAAAACGTCACCTCGAAAGTTTTCAGTTTATAAAAAAATAGAAGTATTTAGAATTCTTTTGTACCAATTTTGTATCTTACTGTAACAAATATGTCTTAGCAGCGTATAGTTTCAAAACTGAATCCGATGTTTGAATTACTATTTTAAAATGCCGGCTTTGCTTCAAATAAATCCATTTATAGCTTTAGTGTGATGGGAATGCAAAAAAGATTTAAACACATTTAAACTTAAATTAGATGAAAATATCTTTTGGATATAAAAAGATACATTCGAGAAGTACAAGTGTGCTAAGAAATGTGAACAACCCCATTCAGTTTCACTTTTTAGCATCTCTAAGATATTTTTCCTGAGATTTTTTTAGGGAAATGGTTAGCTATAAGCGCTTGAGCGGAACGTTTTTGTTTTGAAAAAGATTTTTTCGAAATTTTTCCAAAAAATGAAATAGAGCGTTACTTTGTGGCTGTGGTTATCATATGCTGTATTATCTCGGTCTTATTTCTTGTCGTTGACTTCATGGAGAAGCAAAAGGAGAAAACCATGGCGACTATAGTAAAAACATTCCCAGCTCGTAAATTTATTAAAGAAAATATATCTTTTGATTGGATTCAAATGTAATTACACAAAGCACTATTTTTACTTATAGGATTCAGGATACTATGTTGTTGTTGGTGCTGTCCTCTTAATGATTGCCGCAGTTTTATATTTTATATCGGCAAAACAAATATGTGATTTGCTTTGGAACTTGGGAATTGAGAACAAAGGACCAGGATATAACTTCAGGGCCTCTGAAAAACTTGCAGTTGTTGTAAGGAACACAGGCTTATTTATTTTCAGAAGCAAACCAATTTTTGAAATGTGATCTCTGTTTTGCAGGGACTGACATTCATACAAGGAATTTTATGTGCTGTTGCTGCAGTCCGTATATTCAAAGCCTAAATATTTTTTGTACAGAAATATTTATCAATTGTTCTTAACATTAAATTTGGTTTAATGCAAATTAATTTTAATGCAAGTCATAAATAAATGGTTGGCAACGGGATAAACTGGCATTGATTATTTGTGATCAGGTGAAGCTGTGGCTGCGGGCTTATTTTATTGCTTTTATACATATGCGTAAGTTAGCCATTTATTTCCACCGCGAATCAAGCATAACAACAAACAACAACAATTAAATCTAATAATTTGTTTGATACGCATGGAGCTATAATTCAACAAATGCAATTTTGACAACTTTTCAAATGAAGGTTTAAGCCAATTGAATAAAAATAATAATGTGAACGACAATTATCAAACTGTTGTTAATGATGAATTATAATAACCTTGAACTCAAGATACTTTACGATAACTCGATTAAAGCTAAGTACGAATCACTATGTGAATTTAAAATTCTGGACTATCAATCTGTTATCATTCAATCTGTCAAGTTGCAGTGAAGATAATAAATTTGTCGATATGTTACCAATCCGTTTAAATGGTAAAATGGATTACATGTATGTTATGCAAGAACAATAAAATTTACAGAAAGTTCTTAAATTCTTTAATAATAAATAATAATTATTTAAGTTGACAAAAGTGGACAGTTTTAAAGGAAACAAAATGAAACAAATTTCATTAGGATCGAACCTGAAAACTTGTGTGATAGCATGTAAAGTCGTTTTACTGGTAAGTCTAGTGGATAACTGTGAATAGACAAATATTCTTTTCAAACAAATCGTGTAGAATTTATTAATTTTCAATAAATATAGCTAGTTGGAATTGCTACTCTCGGACTTGGTCTCTACTCCCATTACCAGACTGCCTGGAACAAAACCATATTTATTAATTTAGATCCTGACTCGGCCTGGGGAGAACTGAACATCAAGTTGTACAAAATATGTGACTTCAAAGACATTGAACCAAAATGGAGGGGCAAAAGTTGTCCATCAATCAACATGGAACACTTTTTCATAGCAATGATCATTATATGCTTCTTGATGAGCTTGATAACTTTCACGGTAGAAATATTTGTGAAAGTTCAAGACTATCCTTTCCGGTTTCTAGTAAGCACAAAATACACTTTTTTGCGTTGCTATTTTTGCGAACGGCAATGCTGATAGGTTTTAATATTTTTTACAAAAAAGGACATGGGTTATCATGGAGCATCAGCCATTCTGCTTGCCATTTCTGGATCAATGTATATTTTGTCAGCAATCCAAATTTCCAACTTTTTTAGCCTAACTGAAGAGGACACAGAGCGGTGGAGAGAATACGGTTTCGTATTTAAAAAACATGAGAAAATTGCAACTGGAGTTAGTCCAACGATACCATTTATATTTTTATAACTACCACAAGTTCAATAAAAAAGAGCTACACTAATATTTTTTTTAAATTGATTTCAGTCGCTGGCCCTGTTCCAAGCAATACTTTATGGTGTGAATGCTGTCCTCATCGTATTACAATAGTTTTTATGTGATTTGTGCATAAGAAATGTTTTTACTTTGTTTAAAAATGCTTATATTTAGAGAAATTTAATTATCTTACTTCTAAATTTATAACATGAATTATATCGTGGTTCAGTTGAGCTGTCTTGAAACATCTTTTATGTCACGTGGTGGCCCCAAAGCAGTTTTGCAGCATTAGGCTCATGTGTGTATGCATACATATGCATATTAAATATTATATAATAGCTGACATTTCAGTTTCCACGAATTTCTTCCTTATTAAAATAATTTTTAGACCAAGTTGTCGTAATGACGTAATACCGCTCCACATTTTAACACGTATTAAATGCTAAATAATCAAATGATAAACAAGCGACACAAATGACCTAGTAGTTTCTATGAAAAGATATTCGACAACAACATCGAATTTTGTAGCTTTTGATTGACGTAAGCGTGTATAAAATAGTTTTAATAATACTCACCTTTCTATCTATAAATCAATGCATGAACACATGTATGTATATATGTATGTAAACAATATATCGTGATATAAGTGATAAATAAACTTTTGATAATAGACTATTATTATTTCTTGGAAGTCAAAAGTATGCATTGTTCTCGTTGTTGTCAAGATTTATAGCGTTTTGTTTGTATGAGCAATGTTTACCGGCTTCGTAGAACCGTTCTGCATGTTATTGAACAAAACATGTTGTTTCGTAGTGACAACACATCAGTTGTAATATTTATCTGGATTCCAAAGTTGATTATTTCTAGATTTTACCACAGACTACAAATTAACTTTTTAGTGTTGTGTATTTCTTTTTCCAAAAGGAAAAATGGCTAATGCAAAACTCTTGCTTACATGTTGTCGAGTTGGCAATGTGGTAAAAAAATGTATTCGTATCGAAAGCAATGTAAACGAATATGTATGTAATTTAAATTTGTATGGTTCTTATAGATTCTTGGATTTGTCATCCTTGTGCTGGGAATTTTTTCCCATTATAGATCGTCATGGGTTTCCCTGCATGTGACATCCGAAGTGGTTGACACGCGACCGTCCAAATTACACGAATTATGTGAGGTCAAGTATTTTTATGGCAACTGCCCAGACATCGTATTGGAACAGTTTTACGTTGCTGTCATAAGTATCAACTTCATTTTCTCTTTACTTGGCTTACTCACGTACTGTTTATGGTACCGGGGAATTGAAGGATTTCATCCATTAAAATGGGTGGTAAGTAAGAACAAACAATTACTAGGATAAATTTGTAACTAAAATAATAAAATTTGTGGTTGTGTATTTTCAGGACTTTGGGTACCACAGCGTTACTTCTGTATTGCTCATCACTGCAGCAGCTATTTACATTGTGTCTGCCGTACAAATCAGAGAATTTTCTGGAGGTGTGGATATCCCTTTGCTGAACTTCCGAACAGAAGAGAAACTCGTGGCTGGGGTAAATTCAACATTTTGTGATGCAAATCAAATATTCACTAAAATTACATGCTCAAATATTTGGAACGGCTATAATATAATTCGTTAATTTTGTGCGGTAGGGTTTGACAATATTTCAATCGGCTTTGTACGTTGTAATGTCGATTCTCATTGGGAAATGTAAACGTAACCATGTCGTTGATTTTGGCGGAGAATTACGAGCACGTGGCTCTATTCCAATGTCAGTTGTGGCGTCAGCAAGTTCTAATGATGGCGGAGGTTGGAAACCAATGAATGAAACTGTTTACTAAAAATATTACGAATGTAAAAATTACCTCTTACATAATGAAATATTTACCTACATCTTTCCCTAAATAACTGGTTTGTATTTATATGAACATTTAACCTACTACTTCCTTGTAAACAGTTTATATATAATTTTATCACAAAACGTAATCATAAGTTATCTTATGGAAATTAAACGACTATTCTTTTTACGGAAAACGCGTAGGATAAAACCCAAAAATTGATTGAGAAAACTGGGTAATTTGGCAAGTACACTGACCTTATTTTGTGGTTTGTGTTTCTAAATTCCACTTGAAAAAATGTACAACTTTTTATCCAATCCTTTATCCGTGCTAATAAAGTTAATTCTATAATTTCTCTCGTGGTCAATAACTATTCCTTTTTCCTCATCAGAGTTCCGATTCATTTACCACCGCCAAGAATAGACTTTGTTATGGAAGTAATAAACGCTGTTTGATGATAGAAACAAAACACGTGTATCATAATCAGGTGGGTTAATGTAAATTATTTAGCGTATACTTTAGTCAACATAATTATCGCATACATCTTAAAACGAAGCACAGCTAGTTTCCATAAACGAGAGACGATGACTACTTTGAGAAGTAAAATTATCCTTGTTTGTTAAATATTTTCTTATGTGATATCTTACTCAAGTTGGATTTCAATAGTTTTAAAACTACAAAAGGGAGGAGTAATTCTAAGATATACAAAACTAAATTTACTATTTTCTCTGCTACTCTCCATCCAAGTTTGTTTGCTTCAGTGCTTTATTTCATAACTTGACTACGTTAGATAATCAGCAATCTCGTCAAAATTAATTGTATATCACAAGATTCGATAACATCGACAAGTTTTAGTTTGTTCTTAGTAAATGATTAGTATGCCGATTCGTGGGACTTAAATATCGGCTAGAAAATTAATGTATTATTAGCATGTGATATAAGCCCTATAGTAACATAACACTTCAGTAGACTTAAATCTTCCCGGCTATACACTACTTGATAATAATCAAGCGTCCTTTCAAAAATGGCGACAATAATCAAATTCTTTGGGAAAAATTGGAAAGTAGCGGGAATATTTCCAAGTCTACCATTGGAATGGTATTCTCCAGTTCATACTACATTTTCTCCCATTCTACTTCGGGTAACCTCCGACAAAAAGAAAGGAAAGCGTTTGTCAGTAAAATTGGTTCTATTGGCAGTCACATTAGTCGTATTGCTCGTTCAGGCTACTTTGCAAGTGGTATACGAGGGAAAAGTTGATACCAGCAGGACATTGACTACGTGGCTCTCAATTGCACTTTTCGTCGCATTTATAATTGACACGTTCATTTGCTTCTCAAAATCATTACAAATAGCGGAAATGGTGAATGGCTTCATCCAATTTGACTGTATCCATAATCAGAAACTTATCAAAACATGGAAATCACTTTCTCTTGAAGAAATGATGACAGCAGTTATGGCTTTTGCAGTGATAATCACACAAATATCCCTACCACTTGGCTTTGTGTTTGGCCTTCATTGGCATAATCCCTGGAAAGCTTCCATTGCTGGATACTGGCTTATCACAAAACGAACCTGCTCATTCGCGGGAACGGATGGCATAGTTGACATTATGAGTCGAGTGCTACTCCTAACTGCTAATTACTGGATCTGGGCAATTGTGATAAATGGGCCATGTTTTGCATCTGGAGTACTCCACACACTATGCTCAGCCACTTTAAGCAGCAACATAAAATTGTAAGTTAAAATTAGTTGAAAGGAGATCAGAAAGATAAGGAGCAGTAAGAATTTTACGCAAAGTTTCATTTTAATGCTTAGGTTTCGGGAGTCCATGACACCAATTTTTGGGAACAAACTGCAAATGGTGAAAAGTGCAGCAATGTTTCGTCACATCCAACTTCTCACCATTCTATTAAATGAAGTACAAAGAGGAACACTGATTATTGTACTCATTTGGTCATCCACTTTCATTCTCTCTTTGGCTGTATCCATGCTCGTGATTGGTTCCATGGAAGATTTGACCTCATTAGCGACACTCATGCTCATTGCTGTCGACTGTGCTTTGGAAATTCTAATAATTCTTGGAGGAATGTCCAACGTCTACAAAGCATCTTGTGCCGCTTTGGCAACAAAACCAAAGTTGAGCAGCTGGAGTGATGAGCGCTGGTTCAACAGATTCACACGCTCTTGCCCACCACTCAAAATCAGAATTGGCTCAGTTAACTTTGTTGATGAATTTACACCTTTAAATTGCTTTCATTTTTCAATTTCGTTAGGTGCCAATATAATTCTGTTAGAACGAAACAAATGATGCATTGGTGGGAACAAGAACAAATGAGCGATTAGAGGACATTTCATGGGAACTATAATAATGTTTACGTATTTTTGAAAAAAATAATTAAATTATGTCTAGCCTCTCAAAAGTAAATTATTGAAGATTATATGAGTTCTGACTTTCACAAGTTAATTATAATTATAACTTGGGATGAAGAACATGAACAATAGCATTGCATTACTAAAAACTAGTTACAGTAGTTTGCGAAAATAGCAAGACAAAATATGTAATATTTTTCATGCATTTAAATATTTAAATAAAATGTAATAATTAAGACAGTTAAATTTTTGTAAATTTAGCATTGGCACCTGTAAAGTATAGAGTATTGTTGTTGCGGTTATTCGCCTATTTATATTTAGGCACAAGAATATTTTACTTCCTCAAAGTATGACGACAAATTTAATAAACAGATGAATAAATGGAAGCAAAAAATTAATTTAATATATCACGATTCTTAATGATGCCTTCTTAATTGTCTTGAATTATGAAGGTAAATAAAATATATGCAATGGAATCCACAACAAACTTACCCATTTACGAACATGTGTGGCTAATTAACCTACCTGCTCAGAGTTCAAATCTACCCAAACGCTGAAATTGTAAAGGTTGTGCTGTGCATTGACTTGTGGGGTTTTTTTGGGTAAAAATTAATTTCAAATCAGTCCTGGAATCTTTATTTTACTTCATTTCATTCCTTATATTTTAATCTTTAAAATTTAGCTACCAGTAACTCCGGCAAGCAAGAGTTTCCGGATAAAAATATTTACGAGTAGTCCACGGAGAAAAACTAAATCTTGGAAAATGGGAGTTAAAACTACATTCATCTTGGTGAACTTTTATTACCATGTCAATAGTTTTGTTCTACATGTTTTTCTCATTTGGAAATGCTGGATACTGGTGAATATAAATGTGCATTTGCATATTTCCTTTTACCTTGTTACGTCATTATTTTAGTGTACTTTTCCAATGGTAAGATAATGAAGGATGGCACGACATTTTGAAGGTCACATGCTTGGAGTTGTGATCGCACTAACAAGTTCGTTCAATGCCGGTTTTACAAAAGTCGATTACTATTAAACCATGGTATTAGACAAACTGCACAAATTGAAGGCCAGTCGAAAGATTTATGACAACAGCAAGTCATACTCGTCAGCATGGCCGGATTTACCATAAGGCATTTTTATCGAGTGCCCAGGGCCCCGCGCATTGAGTGGGCCCCGCACCAAGAAAAAATACGAGCATTTCTGCATATCCGATGTCAAAAAGTTTAATTTCAAGTGGTGATCTTTTCAAAGAATTAAATTTAGTAAATTTTCCGTATTTACTTACTTCAGTATAACAAATGGAGTACTAAAAATGTTTATGATAGAGGCTTCTTCTAATTTTAAACACGCTAAGCTTGAAACTAAAAGTGCTAAATGTGCAACGGATTTTTCAAGTTAGTTTAAAGTGTTTCTTAACGAATATTTATGGCGTAAAAAATACATATAAAGATGCCTATGATCTAATTAAAAAAGTGTTTTGCAACTATTCAACCATCATAATGGAGAAACAGCGAAACAGTCGACTAAGATCAAGAACACAATTTTTTCACTATCACGACTTTGCTTTGCATTTAATAAATATAAAATCAACAAACACTTTGATTGAACCAATTTGAGATATTTTTCAAGCTAAATTAAATTGAAAAATTAAAATGTCATTAGAAAGCGAAATAAAAAAGTTTTAACGATTTTGATAGCTTTATTCTTGAAATTGAAAGACTGAAAAGCTACTAAAATTCTAAAAATTAGCATAGCAACTTCTCCATAACAACAAAAATCGGGACATTCGTAGAGGGCGTTCAAATATTATTTCGACCTTGTAAAATGTTCTTATCCTTGCTAAGAATCTCGAGCTATTCTTTTGTGTATTTTTTTACAGTATCGCTGTAACGCTAGAGTTGATTACCGTCAAATGTATCGAATTCAAAACTCGTCTTTATGCTTTTGGTTTTCACTTTTTAAGCCCGGTTCCAGAGTTTCATTGTTTTAAATATAGTATAATTGTCCCAGTGCCAGTGAATGCAAAAGAGGAATCGGGGAGATTCGAGATGGCGGGGGGAGAGTAGCATGGTCTTTGCT
>JAQIWN010000359.1:0-35962 GCA_034699025.1 Entomobrya cf. arborea Gr-Col-00668
TTTATATTTGTTACGCTTGTTTCTACAATCTGTAAATAATTTAGGTTCTGCTCTGCCGCGCTCTACCTTCATTTCATACGTCAAGTCCACTTTATAATAAAATTCATTCTCGTCTCGCACTTGTAGTCGAATATTAATGTTTACAAGTTCCGTCATCTTTTATTACTTTACTACTTGACGTGTGATATTAACTTTGTTGAACTCATCTTCGTCGTATACGATGGATTCTTCATATCAGACATTCTTGTTATGGAATGATGTGATGATAAAAAATTGTTGTCGGTCAAATGAGAGACGAATTGAGAGCAAAGCAAGCAATCTTAAAGAGTGTGTAAAATTAATTATTTATAATTTAACTGATTCCAGTAAAACTTCTTACAATAAATGTATACATGACCATTATCATGATGTTTTATGTAATATTTAACTGATGGAACTACTACGGGTAAAGTATAAGTATGTTCAAGAATGAATTTCCGTTTTTCTGAAAATCGAGATTTTTTAAATAATATGAAAACCATCTGTCTAACAGCTTGTACAACAAAAAAAGACATAGTTCCTTGTTTTAAAATTTATTTTATTTTTTTTCTCGCAATTATCATTAATTGCTTGCACATCTGTGCAATGACATGTGGAGGCGAAGGTGACGCGTTCGTTAAATTCGTCCGCTTTTTTTATGAATGCCACCAATATTTTTTTGAGTATTTAGTCAAGTTATGCTGTCTTATTGGCAAAGATGCAATAATTTCAGTAGTTCGCTAAGTTTGAAATATATAATGAGCCACTTTACATATTCTTAAATAGTGGCACATGTACTTGTATATTTACTGTGTTGATCATGTCTATGAATTGTGTGCTTTCATGCTTATCTTTTGCATCATCTTCATCGCAATCGCAGCAAGCCACATTCAACAACTGCAGAAGATGAAGCTTCAGTTGAGTAGATGACAGGTTCAACTTGAGACATGATCACTCCACTACCATCTCGCCAACAGCATAAAAGCTGTGATATGATACCACGAAATATAGATCTGATGATATGATCTAGAAAACCGGATAAAACAAACTTTTATGTTTGTATCTTTAAATCTAAATCACTATTTATTTTCATACATTGCACTAGCCCTACAGCTGCACTGGTTTTTTCCTTCCGAATTATAAAACAGTACTAAATTTTCAGACTAATACATACTAGACAATCTCGCTCCTCCGGAAGCTAGTAAAAAAGTCATGGTCAGAAAATATAGACAAGTGTTTTAATGAACATGTGCATGCTATCCCCAAGTTATATTTAGTCTAGATTCATGATGATATCAACTTTATGTCTTTTCCAGATACAACATCCAGCTGGGAGCTTTTAGTTCCCGAGACAAACCAGTTCAGTTAATATCGAAGTGTGCAGCAAGGCGTTTATCGTTAATAGCTTTTCAACTAGTATGTTTTAAAAATTAACAGTTCATTTGAGAGAAAAAATGATTGAGTGATTTGTTAATAGATCGAAGAAATAACGTTCCAGTTGACATTGCTCAGTTATCAGTCATTTAGCTTGTTGTACATTGGTGTCTCCGAATTATTGTTCTTCCTGCAAATGAATTTTCCATCGTACAAAGATTGAATATACGGTAACTTCTAATTAACTGGTCATACGACATGGTACCTGCTGAAACATAGTAAGTAAAATTAAGTACTAAATACGCAACAATAAAAGTCAAATCTGACATTTTAAAGAACCTTTTTTATTTCAGTACCCAAACAATGATAGGAAGCTCTGCTTCTTCCATAAGAAAAATGGAATGTCTCGCCTGCAAGAAAGTAGTATTTCCTCCTGTTATGCAGTGCAAATATTGGCATTCTGTATGTAATTTCTGTCGTGAAACACTGGACACATGTCCGGATCCCGATTGTGGAGAAAGTATAGAGTCCGCTATTCGCAGTTCCGTTGCAGAGAAGTTTCTTGAAAAGCATGTAGTTAGATGTAAATACTTCAGAGGCGACGGAACTGGTTGTATGGAGGCTAGAATGAAGGAACAAGCTGACCTTTTGCAAGCTCATGAGACCATTTGTCATTTCCGGTACATAAATCATGTCTTGTACCTAGTAATCATCTCACACCTCCTTGTAAATGATCCGTAGTGCTGCTGTGCTGTAGGCCATGCTTTGTAAATATAATGTAATGACTTGCACTTTTCCGTGTGAAACTATAAAACCTTTTCCTGTTCTATAGTAGCAGTAGTACACAACAAAAAATTGTTTGAATATTTGATTCGCTTAACGCTGTTGTTGGCTTCTTTACCGATATTTTTCTCTTTGAGCTGGTTTACAATTTACATAATATGCTTTCAGGGAGGTAAAATGTCTCGTGTCTGGGTGTTACAAGCAAGTACGGTTTACTAGCCTGAAAGAACATTTCGGCAAGGTTCATTTTTTAAGTCAATTTACCTCTGATAAGATTGAATTCAATACGTCGCAGATGATTTTAAAGAAACAAATTTGTAAGTTAAAAAATATTAACACATCCTGATTTTACACGTGTATTTCAAATGTAAGATAAAAAAATGAATTCAACTTTAGTTAACGAAACTTGCGGCGACCGTGCCCACAAAACTGCAGCGGCTTATACAGTTTTCCAAGGTTGTATTTTCCTTGTCATTTTTCGAATGAACTCCCTACGCTTACCAGTATTTGAAATATCTTCCATTGTGCATCCTTACTATTCTGAATTACTTCCTACACGGACTCAATTACAGTTCCGATGTAAAATTAGCGTAAGTAAGGACTAATTAAATATGTATGTCATTTTAAATTGTTTGTGCAGGATTTCATAACTATTTTGATATGTGGATACAGGCAAAAAATGAAGAGGACCCCAACGCCAAATACATTTGGGAAGGCCCTTGTTCTCAAGCATTTCCATTAACGCCTGTGCTCAGCGTTAAAGAAGAGTTGGGTAAATTGAAATGGATCGTGACGGTTGTTATATATTCTGAAGATAATTAATTAAATAGTATACTAAAGTCCTACGTTGTATGGACTACTCGTACATTTTTTTGAGATACTGAAATGTTCCTAAAAATGCATTGCAAGTAGAGATAATACAAAACCTTTTTTGACAAAGAAAAATTGTCAGCACTCTTAATTTTTCTCAGGTGTAATCTTCCAGAATCACCTCAAACATATCCATCTCTTCGTAATCTGCCAATACCAAGTGACTTTATTAACTGTAACTCGGCTCTTCAGTGTAGAGCCGAATGTCTTCTTCAAGCTCATCTGTGGACTATTCTTTACCGTAGCAGCATTAAAACTATTAAAAGCCTATTTTCTGTTGTCTCAACCGAATTTAGACAACTTAAACAGCAACTCATCACTGTCAAAAAAGTTTTTCTCTGTTATCTAGCCCATACTTAAGCCATGCATAGCATCTACTCGTTGAGCTCAGGTGTGGAAAAATTTCCAAAAAGTTTAGATAATCCAGTTTGCTTTTTTCAAAAATAAAAATCTTAATTTAACACAAAGTAATCACATGGTTCATTATTATTTGAGTAGATACAAACGGCATGACATCCACACTAATTTCCATAAGCTCACCGAGAAAACTTATCTCTTTTAAAATTACTCTTTAAAGTTATCCTGAAACGGAAGCATATCCCCAATACAGCAGCAGTACAAACAAAAAACGAGCACGTTTATATCTTTTTTAATGTTGAAGACACGGTTCAAGTAAAAAAACAATAGGATGAGAATGGGAACTCTTAGGTAATTCCACCATACATAATTTTTTCTCGACTTAACATAATAGACAAGTTTCCAGTGAAATTATTCAAAAAAAAAAAGTAAAAGGGGAGTTTATGACTTTACCACGGCACGACTCAAGCTTTAAAAATTGAACTAAACATTTATTTAGCATTTTTTTCCTCTTTTTCCCCTTTACCAGTTTAATAATACAAAACACGAAATTCGACAGTTTGCCGTGATAAAAAGAGACATTTTTTCTGTCATGCAAGTCCCTTGAGAGCTGATTTGCGCAAAGCTATGAGGCTTGAGTACGAGAAAAAGAAGAAAAGGTTTTCATACAATTTTTTGTCTGTACATTTTACCAACAAAACACCGAGACGCACCGTTAGATAGAAAAACACATTAAGAGAGAAGTACATGACTACATGACAGATGAAACCAACAACCCATCCTTTTAAACATAACATAATAATATCAACCTCCATTTAAATGCAGTTAGTTGAGCGATATCCATCCTCACGAAAAAAACTAGCAGCAGTTCAGTAGCAGCCGACCAAAAGAAAAAAGACAACAAAAACTGAAAAAAATATAATAAAAGTACTAAACAAATGAGGAAAACAGAATAATAAACGAACTTTTCGGGAGAACATTTGAGACTAGTTTTATCCTCGAAAAAAACTTGGTATTTTTACTTTCTCAAGATTAGTAAACATACCGTATAGACGTAAACATTATTTCCTTCTTTCTATTTTTTACCAATTACATTTTCTTTTTATTACGTCTGTTGTGGTAGTATACTAGTTTGATGTGATGTGTCCCTGTCCCTTCTATAATGTGGCATGGCAGAGGGTAGTATTAAAAAAATACAAAAAGAAACAGTTGCTTGTATTATTATAATGCGCTCACCTATTTTATCTACTTCTACTGCATATTATTACAAATTACAATGTCTCTCGTTTTTTACTGCATAATTCCCGACGGAGGAAGAAAATATCCGAAAAAAACTACACAGTTTATAGTTGTATGAGAAAAGAGAAAAAGATACCTAATAAAAAAACAAGTGACGCAACATTATTATTGCCATCTGTGCTAATCTAATACCCATCCACTAGTTTTTACCTTTCCTTCATCCACCGCTTTCTCCTTTTATTTCTCTGAATAATGTTATGTGACATTGTGACATTAACGTTAAGCCTTTTTTACTCGTCGAAAATAAAAGAATGGTGGACTCGGACAGACAAAAAATAGTAATAAGATGTTTTATAAATTAGCTAATCGAAAAAAACAAGGACTGAAATTATCAGAGAAAAGCTAACATCAAGAGAAAAAAAAGAACTTTAACGAAAAGATGAATGAACAGTTATACCATTGGCAGCATAATATTTTTTTGCATGTTCAATATGTTATGTTTACATGAACATTCATACAAGGCAGGGAATGAGAGAGAGAGAAGACATAATTGACGTAGAGAAAAAAATTATTCCATCTTATCCTCCAAAAACAAATCCATTTGCATTCATGGGGACAAAGGCAATAAAGCGACAAACGAGATTACACTTCACTACTTCAAAATATGTGCTCTCGCTCTCCTTTCCTTCCTGTTTGTTAAATTGCTCCTACAAACGAGGAGGCGAACAAGAAGGATTGCGTCAAGTTACAAAACTCAAGACCGTTTTCATTCTATTCTCTGCATTTTTTTTCTTCAGACTAAATGCAATTGCATACATTACTCTTCTTCTGTGTACACTTTCATTAGAAAAGAAAAATGTTTCAAATGTGCTATACCCGATGATGACGACGAGTTGCGAGAGAGTGAGTGCGATTATCTTTCTTTTTAACCCTTTCTCTCTCTCTCTGACTGCCTGTTTTCTCATTCTTCATGCTTTCTACATGATCGCAATTCATCTCTCGCTCTTTTGTTCTTTCAAGTGCTGCTGCCATACATACACATTGCCTTTTTGGCCATTCTCCTGAGGACTAAAGTTAATTTAACGCTTCTTGCTGCTACAAAAGAGATTCTCTAGATGCTCTACTCTTATTATGACTGTGCATGTTGTTAATATGTAAACTATTTCCTTTCTTTGTGAAAGCAGATTTTTTTATGATGCAAAGAAATTATAATGCTCAAACACACAACTTCAAAAAGCACATCACATCCTTCTGGATCTGGATTCGGATAAATAGAAAAAGTGGGAAAGGAACCAGTCATAATGAGAGTGAGTGAAGTACATTGCGAGCACAAGAAGTCAAGTGAAGGAAAGTACCTGCATCACATCACAAGTTGCTCAGTAGAGAGAGTAGAGAGACTTTTTGAAAAGAGATTAGACAACTAACTCTATCAATTTCAAAGGCTGAAATAATATGTCATCTTGTATGCAAAACAAATAACAAATGAGCTTGTGTCACATTTGAGACATGTCACAAACACGAAAATGCGAACACACACATAATTATCCCACCATACCACCACCTATTCGAAAATGTACGAATTTGTGAAAGAGCAAATGACAAATGAAAAAGGATGGGAAGAAAAGAGCAAAATGTATTGTGTCACTTTATCCTTTTCTCTCATTTCTGTTCTAGATTTACAAGTAGAGACTTAATTGGAAATTAAGTAACAAATTATATTCTAACATTGAACAAAAATACAAGGCTGTTGTACAAAATGTCTAAAGTGAATACGTACATGTATGTACATTGCATTAGCCAAATTTTCTTTTTCTACAAGTTCATATTTTTTTAAACTAATTTTATTCAAATCATCAAAAATACTTTTGAGTATTTCATAGAATAATTAGTATTAGTAACATTTCGACTTCCTTCGGATGAACTGTCATTTCATGAAAAAATGGGGAATTGTGAGATTTTGTTGCGATTAGGTAGCGACTAGTTGTTTTGTTTATTTTGTTATAATTAGTGGAGATAAAAGATGTAACCTCTTTGGTAATAGATCTCCGATATCTTTGCACCATCCACGTCTCCCACATTCCGCGATTCCCACAATTTCCGCGTAAAAGCCTTCTGAAGGAATGCGAAAGTATCACAAAAAACCTTAATTTTAAAGTGTTTTTAAACCTAACCTAAGCTAACCTGACTTAACCTAAATAAAATCAACAAATTATAGTTTTTATGCAAAAACATGAAAAATAAATGGTGTAAAAGTTGGATTCTCTGAGACTTTCGCATTGAATACACGCCAAATTCGATGCGAAAGCTTTCTCTTGAAAATTGTGGGAAACGGCGGAACCCGGGGCAAAACCCCTCAGTAAATAGTGTCGCCGGAAAAGTCGACATTTAACTTCTGTCACAGATAATTACATTGATTTTCAACCTAACCGAACCAAACCTAACCTTTTTAAATGAACAAACTACCCATTATGTAATACTGGTAATTATTACCATCGGTTGACATTTATGTCACAAGAAGTACAGTTTATATGACATTCGGGTTGTATCTTTCCCTTTTCATTTCTACATATACCGAACTTAACAAAGGTTTTGGAAGTTACATTACAACAGTATAGTAGCTCAATCTACCACGGAGCCAGATAATCCTCTCCTACTTTCCCTTTACTCTGGGAAAAGTACTGAAAACAGAGCATAGATGAGATGAGCGATTGATGGGCTGTGCAACTATGCAAGACCAAAAACCTGCAAACAAACCAAACTTGAATCTTCGGAAAAAGTGTCTTTGGCCAAGCCAACGCAACAGCACAATGCAAGGTCATTTAGAATGTAAGCAGAAAGACAAGTATGCACAGGGTACGATACACAATGCATAGAAAAAATGAGACACAGCTGTACAGAGCGCTCTTTATAAACTTCAACTTTTCTTACTTCCTAAACTCAAGTGTTATACAAGTTGGAAAAATGTAAACAAATTAATACATCAAAATATTTTGATTTTCACTAAAAAAAATTGTAATTAATTAGTTAAATGTTTAAATGTGGCATTATGTGAGGCTAATTTGGAGATGATGCTTAATGAACTTTTAAAAAGTTTTGCTGATTTTTTACTGTTGTCCGTCGTCATCATCATCATATCAGATGTTTATTGCTTTTCCCCGTGACGTAGTTTTAAATGAAACACATCATCATGCATTTAGTTTGGGTGTATTTTACTACATGGCTTAAATGAAAGGACGTTGTAAATCTATCATCATGGGTTATACAACTCTATCGTTAAATAATAGAAAACAAATAATTAAATATTATCAGGGTGAGGGTTAGTTGTTCCTGAATGATAAGGGGTATTTGTGGGTTATCAGTGCAAAAAAGTGTTTTTGTGGGGAATGCACAGGTGTCAGGTGTTTGTAAATGAATTCGGTGATAGGTTGAACTCAACTGCTTTTGTGAAAGGATAAACTGTATTTTAATTGTTATTCTCCCGAAAATTTGTGAAAGTGCGATAGCCAAGTTAATAGATAGAAATTGCGTAGTTGAAATTATTTATAGAAATTAGTTATCTCTAGTCAAGATTTACACAGTAATCATAATAATGCAACGATAATGTTAAAATACTCATAGAAATAATGTAAATGGATAAGAAAAATAAGATTTTTAGGGTAAAAAAATATTCAAAGACAAAGTGGTAGTTTTGAAAAGGGAGTTGGGGATTTTATTGGCGGCGATAACAATGCGTCTTGCCATGCGCTGATTACCTTTGGACAAAGCGCTGTTCTTTATTAAGTAAATTATCACGAAGAAACGCTTCGTCAACCAATTAGGACCATGATGGATGATGGAATGCAAGGTAGGTTATCTACGGATGATCAAGGTTGGATAAATATAATGACACATTAGCCAAATTTTAAATGCAGCGATTGACACTGGCATGTTTTGATTGTTTCGTGACATTTTTTCACCTTTTGCAGATATATGTAGGGTGTGTCGATCAGAAGGGTCACCGGATCGTCCACTCTTTTACCCGTGCGTTTGCACTGGTAGTATAAAATACATTCATCAAGACTGTCTCGTACAATGGCTTAGATACAGCAGGAAGGAGTACTGTGAGCTATGCAATCATCGATTTTCCTTTACGCCAAGTGAGTATCATAATTAGTGAAATAATTTTTTTATTTGAACTCTGCTAACATTTAGACGTCATTTTATTTTGCAGTTTATGCTCCTGATATGCCCAAACGCTTGCCTATCAAGGATATCATCAGCGGATTGTTAACAAGTGTAGCCACAGCCGTTAGATTTTGGATTCATTACACCCTTGTAGCATTCGCTTGGCTTGGCGTAGTTCCATTGTCAGCATGTAGAATTCATCGAAGCCTATTCACAGGCTCTGTTAATTCTATCTTAGCCCTTCCCCTTGATCTCTTATCTACGTAAGTAGTAAATGCGTTAAACAAATTATAAGTCGACATATATTGTATGATTGTACCTTATATAATAATAATTGGGTGTTGTATGCTTTACAGGGAAAATCTTCTATCGGACATTTTCCATGGATGTATAGTGGTTATGTGTACACTTTGCGTTTTTATAAGTTTGGTATGGCTTCGAGAACATATTATGCATGGAGGTGCTCCAGAGTGGCTAGAGGCCCCTCAAGAAGACAATCCTATCGAAGTTGGGGATGGAGATGACGTGGATGATAATGTTTTGAACGATATTGACAACGGGAATTTAGATTTAGACGGCGAAAATAATGGTCTTCAACTCGACGTTCAAGCTCCTGCGAACAACGATAACAATAACAACAACAACGTTCAAAACCCAAGAGCAGGAAACGACGAAATTAATTGGAATCCAATAGAATGGGACAGAGCAGCGGAAGAACTTACGTGGGAGCGGCTGCTTGGGCTAGACGGTTCCCTTGTCTTCCTGGAGCATGTTTTTTGGGTTGTATCTCTCAACACACTTTTTATCCTTGTATTTGGTAGGATTTTGATGAATTTATTTTTCTTATATAATTAGTTAAGTTAATATATAATATTGGAATTTTGTTTAATTGGTGATTTTTTTTATATCCGATTCAATTGCAGAATTTTCTCCTTATCATATCGGACATTTCACCCTGGCTGGATTGCAGTTACAAGATCTAACAAAAGTACAGCATTTTGAAGGGCTTCTGGTGACACTATGTGGGTACTGTGTTGTTGGGATATGTCTTGTACTACTTCACGCAATTGCGTCAGTAATGAGATTGAAACGGTAAATACAATGACTTTTCTAGAACTAATTTGTTATAAAGTAAATTTCAAAGATTGATTTGTGTTTTTTTATTCTGGCTTAGATCCAAAAAAGTCTTGGGACTTTGTTACGTGGTTGTAAAGGTTTGTCTCCTATCAGTGGTAGAAATCGGCATCTTTCCACTTGTATGTGGATGGTGGTTGGATATTTGCTCCTTGTCCTTATTTGATTCAACACTCAAGGTAATAATATATGAAACAAATTTAGATTATAGATGTTTATTCAGCTTGCGAGTTTCGTGATCTGATTATGATTGTTACTATTCTGGAATTCAATGTTACAGGACCGTGAAGCCACATTTAACAAAGCTCCTGGAACAAGCATGTTTTTGCATTGGTTATTTGGAATGATCTACGTCTTCTACTTTGCATCATTTATTCTATTACTGAGAGAAGTATTAAGACCTGGCGTATTATGGTTTCTGAGAAATCTAAATGACCCTGATTTTAATCCAATCCAGGAGGTATTGTAACAAGAACGTAATTTTCACTCTCATGGACTGTGGACCATTTTCTTGTTTTAAAATTTAATGTGTATATATTTGTATTGATTTCAGATGATACATTTACCGATTCTCCGCCACATACGTCGGTTTTTGTTTTCTATGATCATTTTTGGAACAACTGTACTTTTGATGGTTTGGCTTCCTATACGAATAATCAAGAAAGGACTTCCCAACTTTTTGCCCTACAACTTTATTTTTACCACGTAATATGCTATATTAATTTATATTTCAGTCTTTAATATTTTTCATTGTATTTCAACTCTAAAATTTTTGTTACGCACACAGAGAACAAGCTCACGAATTAAGCTTGGAACTTGTGGTTCTGCAAGTCATGATGCCAGCTTTACTGGAACAAGGTCATACTAGAGAATGGCTAAAAACTATTATAAAGTATTGGTGTATTGTTATGTCGTGGATTTTGGACTTGCGATCATATCTTCTGGGTGACGTTCCATTGGAAAATGCCGTAAGTTAAACTTTTTTGTATGAATTTCTTTTTATTATCATGAGGTTTTGTATTGACAGCATGTTTTATCATTAATTTTTTTTGTTTTCATAGAGCAATGGTGATGTAGTAAATGAAGCCAATCAAGTTAACAGAGAAGAGCAAAACGTTGCACCTGAACCACCTGCAGAGAATGCTGCTGAAAACGAGGATCAAAACAATGAAGAACCGGAAGGAGAAGAAAGGGAAGAAAACGCCGCCAATAATCACGGAGAGGTCCAAGCAGTGGGGGTGCAAGTACAGGCTCAAGTTCAAGTCGCTCCTGGGGATATGGGAGCTGCTGGTGGATTAGGTTTCGTGATTGGGGGTGGTCTAGGAGCAGCTCATCAAGCTTTACTTTTGCGGGATGGACCTACTGGATTTCTTCCTTATTCAAGACCACGATTTTTCCCTGTGAAAGTAAGTGGAAAAGTTTACACATATCCGCATTTAAATTTAAAAAATGTTGATTGATAATCAATTTTTTATATATTCCAGATTGGATTGTTGTTGATGTCCATGTGCTTGACCTTGTCTGTAGTCAGTATTTTCATTTTGACTGTTCCTGGTTAGTGGCGAAATTTTAAAAGTAGTTACTTTTGTGATGTCTGATATCATGTTTATATAAATACGTATTCTTTTTAGTTTGGGTTGGGCGATTCGTTATGAAATTCTGGTTATCTAACCCCGACGAACCAATTCACGAACTTTACACTACGGCAAGTGGACTCTATGTCACATGGCTATCCGTACGACTACTAATTCTGTTTTGTACATGGGCACCCCGCGGCTGGACAGCAGTTTGGGATATGATCAGACGATGGAGCGTTACGGTAAACTTGTTAAATTCATGTTATATTATGTTCCCCTGATTTTTTGTTTGATATGGTTTTGGATCTTCTATATTATTTTATCACTTTAGATGTTAACAAGTACAATGTATCTGAGGACAATCGGTTTATCCTTCCAGGTGATAAAAACGGCGGTAGCAATCGCCCTTTTGATTGGATTTATTCCGTATATGTGTGGACTACTCTTCGAGTTGTTGTTGATTTCACCGTTGAGAGTCCCTCTAACTCAGTCCCCAATTTACTTGGCAAGCGAAAACTGGGTAATGGGTACTTTGTATGTTAAAATTGCTTGTGCTGCAGCCATGATGACACCACAAAACTTCTGGTTGAGACGCACTTTGGAAAGGGTAAGCCTACTTACAAAATAAATTGCTGAACCTCAGCCATGTCGTCTCGCCTACAATATTTGTAAAATGATTAACGTTCTTATACTTAAAGATTTACAACGACGGATTTCGGAACATCAATTTAAATTTTATCATCTCAGAGCTAGCCGCACCTTGTATTGTGTTGCTTGGCCTGGCGCTTGCTGTACCTTATGTGATAAGTCAGAGTATAGTACCTTTCTTTGGTAAGAGTAAGACCAGAAAAATAAATTCAGTGCGATTAGCTAGTATACATGTTATAAGCAACTTCAATTATGTTTCCTACTTTGATTTTCAGTTACGAACATGGATACGCTGAACTTGGTCCATAGGAGAATATATCCATTTTTCTTGGTCATTGGTTCAATTTTGGGCATCATATCGTTCCAGATTCGACAATTTAAGAAACTATATGAACACATCAAAAATGACAAGTAAGCGTTTACTTTATGGTGGAAAACAAAAATGTAAATTAAAGAATCCAGTTACAATGTTGAGTATTTATTCTTAGGTACCTTGTTGGACGCCGTCTTGTCAACTATGAACGACCCCCACCCACTCCACCAGTATCTTCAATTTAATGTTTTTGTCGAATCTCCTTCGCTTCACACTTAAACACATCACATCATTGAGAAGTTATATTGGATTTCGAAAATATTTTCCATATTTGATTCAGTTGCTGCTGATTGGTTTTGAGCTTCTCAGAAGACAATAATTTTTGAATTTCTCTTTATTTTTATAAAAGCATTACTTGCAGTCACTGTCACAACGTTTCAACCTTACCATAAACAGTGCATACTTACGTACATTTTCAACCGCTAATTTGCAGTCATTGGGATCACAGATACAATTGTATAAAACTATTCTAAAATTTTAAATTATCTTCTAATTGTAACTGTAAAATGAGTCAGATAGGTTCCACTTCCCTACACCACTTTGCTATCAAAAATCATCGCCAAAGCATGAAAATATATATACCGTATTCTTAACTCGTATGTATTAGTCTTCGTAAAATAAGCTTTTAACTTAAAATAGCCATAATAAAAATGATAAAATACTAAAAGAACTGACATGTGTGTATTTCCATAAAATAGTCTGAACATTCATTTTATTTAAAACAATTATTCTGTCCAACTATCATTTAAAAGTGTATCAAATGGAATACTCACAAAAAAAACTTATAAAAATACAAAACTCTAAGATGTAGCTTGGAAAGCGGTTGCAGTAGTAAAATGAAATTGATGCTTCTGCATAAGCAAATTTAGGAAGATTCTGCTCGATTACCCATGAAATGCAATCATTCTACGTGATGGTTTTTAATTAAGATATGAAACTAACGTTTAATATGAACGCAGGTATAGTTTTGATGAAACTATATGTTCAATAGAATAGCTTGATAGTCGGAATGTTGATTTTTATTTTCGCGATTTATTTCTCAAAAGGTTGTGCGTATATTAAGTATGGGTAGAAAGCTTTGGGAAGTTTTTTTTGGTAGATAATTTCGAGAAACAAAGCTTAAAAATGAATGCACCTTACATTGCATTGATTGTGAGTACGTGATGATGAGATGAGAGTTTAGCGTAATAATGTGTATAAAATTGAATACTTGTAACATTTTGTGTTGTCTTGTATGATTTTCAATTATTTGTCGAATAACACAATGTATGTAATTTATAGTAATACATATATATCAAGATATTAGATGTAAGTAACAAATTAATTGATGTGCTTACATACGACTAATTATACACAAATACATATATGTGATAAGGACCGATCTAGTGTCTCTGGTCATTTCATCGTCACTTTTTGTGCACCAGAGTTGATGAGAAAATAAAGGTATTAATTTTTAGTGCACAATTTTTGTGCACTTTTGTATATGAAAAAGAATCAGATTTCGTGTCGATTTGATGGCATATATTCCCTTACAAATTAGAAACTATTCGACTAGACGCTGACGAGTGGTTCTGTGTCTGTTGATGCCGACTATTTTTACTCTCGAATTGTGTTTGAATTTCATCAAGCGTTTTCCCTTTTGTTTCCGGTACAAAAAGTATCACAAAAATATCACCGACAAATGCAGCTATTCCAAATATCCAAAAACACCACTCGATCCCAATGCTATGCTGTAAAGTTATTATTGAAAGATTTTTGAGCTTTCAAATTGAGCATGTAAAATGTTAACCACTAGTTAGAAATCAGTACGACAGTATACCTTGATATTATCGAAGGCTTTTGTGACTACAAATGTGTTTAACCAGTTGAATGATGTAGCAAAGGCAGAGGCTCTTCCTGTAGAAATAAATGGAATACAGACAGAACGTGCTAAATTACTCTAATTAAAGTATAGACTTTTACCTTTAATATTTGGAGGCAGTATTTCGCCAGCCAAAAGCCATGCAATAGGACCAAAGCCTGGATTGAAATTAAAAGAAAAGAAAAACAGACCGGATGAACTTGACATGATTTATAATTTGTGTAATCCAATCAAATTATTAAAGTTAAGGATAAGTAAAAATAAGTATTTCTTACCCAGGCTAAACGCAACAATGAAAACCATCAAACACAAAAGTGGTAACCAACCAAGATTATCTTTGACAGACGGATCTTCCTCTTTCATGTAAAAGAATCCTCCAAGGACGCACAATGCAGCAGACATGAGCAATCCTGACAAAAGTAAAAGTACTCGTCGACCTGCTTTGTCCATTAAAATAGCTGCTATAATGGAAGCTGCCACTTGAACCAAACCCACAATGATAGTTGCAACTTTTGGATCCAGTGTGGAACCAGCATCCTCAAATATGTCTACTGTGTAAAATACTATAGCGTTCTGAAAATGGAAAGGAGGAGCAGAAAACGCTCATTTTATCAGAGGGCGCAAGAAACGTGACATGGCATTTTGTCATGCATTTCCTTCCTGTTCGACTCTTGCTGTTTGCTTTAAAAAGATGTAAAAGAAAATGATATTCACAGCTTTTATACTTACGTTGCCATTCCACTGTTGGAAAAACATCAATGCCAAACTGATCCCAAGTGGTTGCATGATGCTCCGTGTAAAAAGGGCTCTGAATTTCGGAACTTCACTTGCTTCGATACTGGCTTGCAGCTATAAAATAGTACGTAGTATAAGTAAGTACATGTTGAAGCTATGTGGTGTGTCAAACACTTACCATATTTAATTCATCTTTCACTTGCTGATGTTGAGTTGCACCCCGAAGCCATTTCAGAGCGTTTGAGGCTGCAACCTTATCTTTACGAGACATTAAATAGCGTGGTGTTTCCTAAAACAATTCATGAACATTGACAAGAAATTACTTTATTTATCGATTTTGTGATTTGCGCTTTACAACAAAACCACTGAATGAGTATGCGATCCAAGTTAAAGCTTATTTACCGGCATGAAGATCATTGCTACAAAAAATATCGCAGGAATTCCGGCACATACCAAAGCCAGCCAGTTCCATTCAAGAAAATAACCTATTATATATCTGTATCGCGAAAAGAAACGTTTATATAAAAACATAGTTAACTATTATCTCATTATAAGTTAGGTTTTTAAAGTTATTTACGTGAATACTACTCCACAGTTAATCATTAACTGTAACGAGCTTCCTAAGGTCCCTCTAATGCTACTTTCTGCAGTCTCACTTATGTATACAGGGGCAGCTACGAACGATGTAAGATAAAACTGTTACGGCTTGTTTGTGAAAAACATCGATATTACTTTAATTTTATGAACTTTACTTCACCTAAGGAGAAAGTTCCCCCGCAGAAACCCTGCATAGCAAACCAAAGAATAGCATAAAGGACATAATTATCTTGCTGTCGTTACATAACAATGGAAAATACCGTTATAAATCGTCCGGCGAAAATCATTTCTACGTGTTCTGCAAATGCTATAAGAAGCCATCCTAGAATGAACAGTGGAGCTACTGCAAGCATGCATTTTTTCCTGCCAAAATTGTCAACCACATATCCAGCGAAAAAACCTGATATACATGCCCCAATCTATAAAAATAATAATGTGGGGGGTGAGCACAATTTCCATTTATAAAATAAATATTTTACACCAAATTATTTTACTGGAGCCACACTGCCAATCCATGAGTGATCTGCTTCCTGCAAGTGGCCAAGGGTGGTGGAATTCTTTAAGTCGGGCAGCGCTGTGGAAGTGTATGCCAATACATTTCCAAGTCCAAGAGCACCCAGGCAAACTTTTTAACACAAATAAAGATCCAAAACACTTTGAAAGTAGAAGTAAATGCTTCATGAGCAGAAATATTAAAATTTTACCAACTCCTGCGGCTAAAAATTGAGGATGCTTCTTCGAAGTGAACTCAGTTATTGGATCAGTAGACCTATCCATTGTAATTTGAATGGTGCCATAAAATAATATCAATCAAGCAAATAAGCTTCTTCTGAATGGATTAACTTCCCAAGAATACAAGCCAAAAATTGAATGCGTCATTTATGAATACAATGAGAATTCATTTTGTTGAATGAGCACTAGCCTTTCATCCTGTAGCAGCTTTTCATATGCCAGTTGGTTTTCCATATCTTTCATGAAGGAACAAATTAATCTCTGTTTAAGCTACGTCGTAGCTTAGAGTAAAATGGAAAAGATAATCATTCACTTAAAATTGTCTAAAATCAGTGCACAAACATGTACTACCGTAATTGCGTCAATTATTTAAATGTACCTGGATTTGTACACAATGTTGTTGTTATATTTGTAATTCTCTTGTAACAAACAAAATTTCTGCTGAAATACACAAAATGAAAAGTAATGATATGATAATACTTGCAGAGTCACGCTCTTTTGTAGGGATAAAGGAGTATTTACCTTTGTTTGTTTTATGATTCAACTTTGTGGCTAAATAAATCTCTGTTGTTCAAATAAGATCATGTTACTGAATTTGCTTTTCAACTCGATTTTCTAGTGTTCTTAGCGTAAAAATGACAAAAGGAAATTTTTGTAGTGCACGTGAACGAGCAAAAAGTAAAGTGAAAAGACATTTGGATTTTAATTAGTCGATGGAGCAACACCAGCCATGAGTGATTAGTGATCATCATGAGTCATCGTGGCTGGCTTTGTCATTTGTGAATAAAAAATTACATATTCAAAATAGGAAGAAAAGAAGAGCATAACTCTTTCATAATCATATCCAGATTGTTTTCATGCATTAAGTAATTGCTGTGAAGCAGACATGCTACAGATAAATAAAATTGGCATTTAAATAGAATCCCTTGTGAAGGCTAAATGACTAACTGACCATTTATATGTACGGCAATAAAAGAGTTCGCCGTGTAGCATTTGTGCCATATGTTAGTTCCATTTTTATGTGCATAATCGACGAATTATTATTTTTTTAACTACAAGTTTTTTCAGCACTGCAAAACACATTTTACCGACATAGTAGCATAAATTACTATAATTTATGATCATAAAATTTAGTTTTTGCGCATTATTATTGTTCTGCACTCATGCACTTTTACAATGTTAGCATTCACATTCTACAAATGCAGGTGTTATTTTAAACTTACACTTATTGTGTAAATATGCCAAGCAATCATTAAAAACATGAAGCATGTGACATTAAGAATTTGGAAGATTTGCTTTAATGCACTTGAAATGTAATTTTTGTTGTGTTTTGTGACTTACTTGGATGGTGGAAAATCAATGTGTATATTTTTGTTCTTCACACAAATTAATATATTATCATACATTACACATATATAATAGACATTTTTCAGTGAAATTTTAATAATCCATTTGCTGACCAATAAGCTTCAACAAAACATATTATACTCAAGGCTATTGAAAAAATTCTCCATTACAAACTGTAAAAACTGTAGGTTCACAAGTTCGTTGTACAGTCTAATCATTCTACATTAATAACCCTAAATACTTAATTTTGAAAACGTTTTCTTACCAGTAGTATTTATTGATATTTTCAGCCTACGATATAATTGCTGAACCTGTTTAACATTGAAAATCATTAGCATAAAATGTGAAGATCCACAATTGAAAAATTAAACATAATTACTGCATTCTTCATGTCTCAAATACTGGGGGAAAATTATAAAGATAGCTCCGAGCTCATCTTAAAATTCCTTCTTCGAACTTTCATCTCTGTCCGTTTCAGTGAATAGTAATACCCATGCCAAGCGTACCAATTCACGCCATTAGCGTAAGACTCATGCTTTCCATCGCTTTCATCAATAAACAATCCATTTAGGTTAGCCTGTAAATAATATACATAATAAAAAAAAACATTACACACGTATTTGTCCGAACTGTATAAAATCTTTATGGGATACGAAATCGTAAATCAAAATATCTCGAACTATCTGGAATGTCTACAAACTTTATTGTTTTTCGTTGGTAAACTTATGGTAGCAATTTTTATAAGCCATCGTTCACCCAACAAAATTGTCACATTTACACATTATAAATGAACCTAATATAGTTAAAAACAAATGTCTAAAAATGGAGAAAGGGTTATATTGTTCTCTGAATAATGTACTAACTCTGTTCATGGGTACGTGAGGTCACATTCTCACACTGCTCCCTTTCAGTGTTTCAGTTTACGTTTAGCCTGCATTGTATACTTAGCTATATAACTTTTCAAAATGCACGTACAAAATACTTTCTTTCACGACTACACGACGACGCATTCAACGTTTCATGGGCAATTCATTTCCCTTTAATGTCCTATTGTCCACAAGTTCCATATAAACCCATTAGAATGTTATAAACCCTATGAATTATGAAATCTGTTCAAATTCTTTCCTTTTTCTAAAACATTTTTTTCATATCCTTTGCATTTTTTGCCACTAAGCATGCACTCTGGCCATTAAATGCTGTAATTTTTCTTCCACCTTGAAGTATTAATTTTAAGCACAATCGCTAATTCAAGCTTTATCTGAATTAATATGTAATGGAGTATGATAGGATTGTCAGTCATTGAATTGCCTTAATTATTCTATTGATAATGTTTGTTGTATTAATTCTTTATCACTCTTAAAAAAAGCATTAATCCTCTAATATCGCGGTATAATGAATAATATCAATCAGTATTGTTTTACCTGATGACAACTTTTATACCACCAAGCTCCCTGATACTTCTGGGCGCAATTGACATTCTTCTCAAGGTCGTTATCATGATCTTTGGTAGTAAACGCCATTCCATTGTGATAAGCGAGAGAATCCCCTGCAAATATTCAAGTACAATTGATAGACTATAATCTCTTATTATCAAACAGTAGTAATGATATATGCTGACATTTCAATCGTGCATGTTTTTCCTTCCAAAAAATGCACATGTAATATAATACTTTCGTTTACTTTTTATTTTTGAGAATTAAATATAGTAAGCTCTCAGATACATCATACATCTTAAGAATTGGATCAAATGTGATGATGTAATAATTGACTAACGCAATGTAGAATAATATTCTTCTGAATAATATGAACTTCGTTAATTAATGCAAGTCAGTCTAAAGTGTAGTGATTAAAATGATTTTGTTCATTAAAACGATACTCTACTTCCAAAAATTGTGTACTCAGAAATCTACAACATAATTTTGATATGTCTCAAATACAGTTCTAGTGACACAGAGACGCAATGATTTTTATCATTACGATAAACGTCAACCTGCATAGATGTAACCTCATGTAATGTATAATGCATGAAAAGTTCGTAACTTTTGTAACACTTTTTCAGTGACTGCTAGAAGATAAAAGTTTCTAGGTACCTAAACAGGAAAAAGAAGAAATGGGGCCTTAAAAACAATCTATTGAAGAGTCCCACTTATAATGATGATGATGACGATGGCTCGTTTGGATAATTGCTTCGGGTGTAGAGCAATAATGAAGATGACGAAACTTTAGACATTTCCAGTAATTCCTTTCGAATATTGACCTGCGTTTTTTTTTGGCAGAAACGTATCTTTTCATGAGCCCACTATACACCATATTCTAAGCTACTACTTACTACTTACATATATACCTTTTGCAAAGGAATGCAATGCAAGATAAAAATGCTAGACACACGAACATATTTTGGGAATACTTTCAAGTTATCTTTTTACAATATTTTCAACGACAGTTTCCCCAATGCACCTTTTGCATAAACTTTTCTCTTTTCCGTTTACTTTGCAAGTTTTCTTCTAGTGTCTATAGTTTTCACTGTAACATGTAAAGAGTATTATCCAATGAAAAACGGACAAACTTGGTGGAAAGGAAATGCGTACTTACTGCTGCGGCTATGGTCAAAGTTTTACCGGGAGACATCTTCACAAAAATCGTTGTCAGGCTTCATGAAATTTCTTTTTACGAAGAAAGTTTACAAGAATTCCCTTGCAGTATCAGCACAAGAGGAGCAGAAAGTAAGAGAAAGCATTCCAATAACACATGACCGTATTTCAACCAAGTACAAAAATTAATGGGACAAACGCTTAGATCGTTTTACAAAATTGGATAATGGGATAAAGGTCCCTATAAAGCAGTATATGTTACCAGAAAGATTTCGAGATAATTCATGATTTAATACTCTTTTAAACTCCCATTCTCAGTTTTCATGGTTCATAAATTTTAAACACAGCTAAAATGTTGAAAAATTGCGGAATTAAAAGTAAAATATTTCTCCTAATGAGACTCCAATCGAGAGTGAGAGACACAAAGCTTATCCATGTACATAATCTTTTTAATGCTGTAGTATGCAAAACAATTATTGTGTGAAGAAAAGAAAAGGTCCCATACCTGCATTGCCAGAGTAGTCGGTTACATACAGTCTATACAACTGACTGGCATTGGCAACCCTGAAATATCCATACCGAGCCACCCGGGATTCTCCCTCCCAATCTGTCATTTCAATACGCAATTGAAAATCTCCCGTTTTCGTCAACTCCGAAATGGTATCCAATCCTGTTATCACAATTTCGCACACATTCACACAAAAAAAAAAGAGAAAGCACATTACATTAAAAGACCCAATCACTGCAGTTGTATTACATTGCATGAAAATAGTATTGATTGCTGGCTGGTATGGTGTGGGGAAAATGATAAAACTTTTTTCTTTAGGTATTTCAGTATAATTGTGTTTCTGTCCATCTGTTCCAATCCCAAATTTTATATGTAATGTGTACCTAGCCAATGGCTGTCATCTAGAATACCAAATCCAGATGAATATTCTTGCCAAGTTTTTTCAAAATCTTCTTGTGTCAGCACGGGTTCCTTTCTCCGTTGGATCACCGTCCAACCGCCACCATCCGTTTGTAGATCGCAATATACCTTTCCAAACCAAATGCCATAATGCTTCAATTGAACCTCTTTTGTATAGTGCGAGATAAATAGTGCTTTCTTTTTCTCCTTTCATGTTCATTCATCCTTTCATCTCTTGCGAAATACTCTGTACACTTTCGTTTCCAGAGCTGCAGTTTAAAAACATACCTCTGTGCCATTGTGCTTCATGTCTGATTGTGATCGTGAGTAAAATGGGTATATCCGATAAACGCCGCTGGAGGTTCCACCCATCAGCTGGATTTCTTCGCAGTTCCGTGGATAGTCTATAAATAATGATAGTGACAATCAAAGAAACATTTCCCTTATTATAAGACCAAGCGCTTTTCAACCGGAAATTCCCTGATTAAAAGCAATTACATACATATATACTAGGTCAAGGTTTGCAACAATCTTAACGTTTTTTTTCTTCAGCTCATTTTTATTTTTAAAGCCTTGGCCTGCCCTGGTCTGGCCCTCCTTTCATTAAACTTTCACCGATTCAACCGCTGTGCGAGTAAATTGCGTCGCATTATCAAGTTTGCAAATTAACAAAACAATTACCCCCATCAAAAAGACAACTCTACACTTTCTCTTTTTATATAACATGCTATTATGTATCCGTTTTAAAGGCCAAAAAAAGGCATGGCATACATATCATTACAATTATATAAAAAACAAAGTATATTTTTTTACCAGGAGATATCGTCCTAAGGCATGCTGACACATAAGAGGACGACGAGGATGCGCCCTTTTCTAAAACAGCAGCAGTGGTGGTGGCAGTGGCAACAGAAGAAACATTCTTCTTCGTGTCCTGCATATTTTGCTGAGCTTTCTGTTTTTTCTCTTCGTCATTTTTTGCTAGTGCAGCTAGGCCTGGTGAAGCTGCTGCTGCCGAAACTGTGTTTAGAATACTCGACGGAGATACCACAATTGCTCCTGTTTCTGCTGCTTCTGAAGAAGTAGAAGAGGCAGCAGCCGGAAGGGATGTTGATTCAGGCAAGATAGTCCCATCAGCTTGCATGAAATTCCCTATACTGCTATTTCCTAATGGGACCAGAGAAACCTCATCTACGTTCATTTTCATTGGTGATGCTGCTGGAACAAGTTGATATTGGAGGAGCTGCTGGTCTTGTCGCAATGCGTAAATCGTCTTGTTCCCAGTTTCCTCCATAGCCATCAACAAAGACTCTTCAAGTTTCTAGAAAAAGTACACAACACACACACACATACGTACACACAATACATAAAAGATAATAATATGGTACAATGAATGAATACTTGGTAAAAAAAAGAGAAATATCTCTCTTTTATTTTTTTTCCTTTGCCATATGAAACCCAACAAAAAAAAGTTTTGTTTCTAACAAAATGCATATTGTATTTCCTCCGGAAAAAGCCAAGCGGATGAAGCCATTTTTTTCTTATAATAATGAAGGGAATAAAAATTAAATTAAAAAGGAGATGATGATGGTGATGTGAAAGTAAAAAAAAACTTTCATGTCAGTACAAATTAGACTCCCTCTAACTACTAGCATTCCACTTTCATTTTCATTCATTCATGCTCTCCCACTAATGTTGGATGGTGAAATGAAGTATTAGAAGAACTGAGCTAACATATATTTTTTCATTCAGCATTTTTTTTTATCAGCTATGAAAGCGGGAGGCTATTAATTATGACATCGAAATGTATTAACTCTCTCTCGCTCTTTCTCTGTGCAGTTAGTAGACTAGATAGATAAAAATGTATATCATTTATACTATTAGTGCCACAGCACCATCACCAATCATCACCACCACCATACCACCAACCAGCGCAGCGTGGCATATATACATTTTCATTGTAACAGTTTGATATTGTGTGCAGTAAAGCCAAAAAACAAGGACCACATACTTTACAAAAGTTACTAAATAATATATAAAGTTTGAATGTTTCGGGGAGTAAAGATTTCCCATCACATTATAATGTGTGCCAGTTGAGTGGAGTTTTACTTTCAGCAGTCCAGGGCAGGGTACTGGGTACGGAGTACGTACGCTTGGCCATTTTTTTGGCCGACTGGCTGGCAAATGCATGCTGGAAGCGTATTGGCACTTTGTAAAAATTTCCATTTACAAAACTCTTGCCAATTTTATCCCTACCCATTTTTATACACATAGCTTGTTTTAATAGATGGAGAGAATGTTGCAATCTTGACTGTCTCAAATTGCGTTATTGGCACTGGAAAAAATTTTATGTTGCATTTTTTATATGTATATGTCTTATATCAACTCTGTCTTGATCTATTGAAAATGCATTATATTCAGAGATATTAGGCATTTATTTAAGCATTCATCAGATAGAACAGAACTGTGAGGAAGGTTCTTCATTTTAATGCATAAAAAGAAAGTTTCTGTCATCCAGATATCTTTTAATTTTGCTAGATGATTTTGGCTTTTGGTGAATTTTCTTGAGAGATGGCAAAGAAAAAATTTTTTTGAGAGTTTGTTGGAATTTTGTGGTTTGGCTTGCTTTAGTTGGGTTTGGCAAATCGAGTAAAAAAGTTTACATAACAGATGTGCTTGCTTGTCAAAGAGTTGACGTTGTAATATGTATGTACCTTAGCCTTCGCTTGATTTGAACAAGACAACACAAACACAAAACAGCCATAACTGCTCCAAGGCTTTGCTGTGGATGTGCTGCAGGGATTTACAAAGTTTGAAAGTTTCCAGTGC
Source organism: Entomobrya cf. arborea Gr-Col-00668 (assembly GCA_034699025.1). Lineage (NCBI taxonomy): Eukaryota > Metazoa > Arthropoda > Collembola > Entomobryomorpha > Entomobryidae > Entomobrya > Entomobrya cf. arborea Gr-Col-00668. Next base: position 24,134 of record JAQIWN010000359.1, read on the forward strand.
TAAAAAAATGGTTTTCAGCTGATTCATGATGGGATGATAGTTTACAAGACAGAGAAGTATGATTTGGCTTTAAGTATATATGCCTAATATTTTATACTTTATCGATTTTATAAGGAATAGCAAGCAACTATTTTATTTTATAGACATAATACAGCAAACTCATTCGAATTTAAAATCTCGACGATATTTTTTTCTCTCTGGTGACTTGACAAGACAAACAGAACACTGATAACTAAACTAACAAGGAGGAGGAAATGGGATTTTTTTTGTTTATTTCGGTCCTTGCAAAAAAATAAAGCGAAAAAAGATTAGATCCGTGCCTCTTGTATAACACAAGCCAAAAAATTCATTTGGTTTCTCAGCAGTGCTGTACCATTACTGCTGAGTACACTATGTAATGTCAGCAATCATATTAATATTGATATGTAAATTGGTACATCACCACACGGATTCGGGAGAAGGAAATGTAAGAAATCATATTTTCACAAAATGAAAACCTGTCACTTGTCACCAAAATGACAGTGCAGGTTGCGTTTGAAACACATTTTCTCATGGACAAGGAGGAAGTGAGGTTCAAATTTCAATTTTAGTTTCAACTTTTGCAATAACTCATCCTTTTACTTTCATTTCATGCTCTTTGTTATGCAATTTTGCTGACGTCAGAGATGAGGATATGTATGAACAGAGATATATTTGTTTGAATCTATTTTTAAAGCTGTCGGAAAACAGCACAGCACTTACCTGTACTTTGTAGATGGATGCCACTGACGCCTGGCCGACGTCACCCAATTCTACACGTAGACTTTTCAGCTCCGTTAAAACCTTTAATTAATTAATTAATTAAAACACAACCATTACACATTGTGATGTGACGGAGGAAGGGAAAAGTCAATGACCATTAAAGTAATTTATTTTTAGGTTTTTACTTCGTTTGAAATTCCAACAGACTTGTCAGTTTGTTGTATTGTCTCTTTTGATAAGTCCAATAATATCTGCGTGCTTCATGAGATAACACGATAAAAATAAAAGTAGATCTGTAATATTATTAGCTAGAAATTTAATTTTAAATTAAACTATTCCATTCTTACGAAACTGCTGATTGTATAACTTTCTCAATCGCTGTATCTATGCGGTCACTCATCATTTCCATTTCAGATTCCAGCCGTTCCTCAACTTCTGTCAGTCGTGTAGACTCTTTGGCTATATTGCCCGCTGAGAAAGTAAAACATAATTTTAAGAATTATGCTGATTTGCCTCATGGTGTGTAAAAAACACTTAAAGGGGGATTTCAGATTGCATACCTAACGATCTGATTTCATCCAGTACAATATTGAATTTAGTTTGCTGCTTGATTGATTCCGCTTGAAGTGATTCTTGGGATTCGCGTAATTGAGAAAGCTTAAAAGCAACGGGAAAACATGCAAATGCAATAAAATGGATAACAGTCTAGTAAATATTTTGCAGGGAAGACATTGATAAAATAAATTGGAGAAAAGTAAAGAATGTGATAATATGCAAATTATGTACCTGACTTAACAAAGTAGAAAGATGTGCATCCAGCCTTACAAATCTGAAGGCTTGTGTGATTACATCTGCATTATTCTTTGATATCTGCATCAGGTTTACAACCCGAGCTACCAAACTTTTACTGCTACTGCCATCGTCAATTTCCTTTTCAGACGAAGGCGCCATTGCCATTGACATATCCCCAGTAGTGGAAGCAGCAGTTCCCATTATTCTTACTACATTATTCAACGTTTCCAGCATTTGTTGATGTTGTTGGTTTTCTTCATCATGTACCTCTTTTGAGAGTTTACTTGGTAAAGATCTGTTCAGTCCGTTCCCTTGATCTTGTTTGCTGTTGTTCTCACCATTGTCTTCCGAGTGATTGTAAGTGTCAGTCAAAGATTCTCCCTGCACATTCCATTCCACAAACAAGACATACAAGATGAAAGCAAGCACACCACTCGACTCTCTTTGCTTTTCGTTTGGTCATACGATATACTTAATGTACATGTTATATATTTATAACTTGACTATATAGACAAAAGGTAAAGAATTTCAACTCAATTGCCACACACTACGTCTAAATAAGTACCTGGTGATGTCGATGACGTCTCAATACATCCAGTGATCTTCCCCTGGGATGAGGTTCTGTAGCCACACACTTTATTACCAACAGTATTAAAAACAGACATTTCAGCTTATCGCAGGTAATTTTATGGGGAAACGAATAAAAGCGTTCCGTGTGTATTCCGTTATAAAACATTTTAGAGGATGATTACACAAAATAATTGCCCTATTATCTCACACGTTATACACTCACACTTTATAGGCACATAATAAGCAAATTACTTTTAAGGAAAAGCATTAAAATAGACAAAAATCTGCTCCTTGCATAATAAAAACTAAACAGGAAAAGCTCATTAAAAGCTGTGTGCGAGCACCTATGTCTCTTTTGAAAGACTAACAAGAAGAAGAAGAGAACTCCAAACAAGATTTCAAAAGAAACAGAGCAATTCCTTCATTTTTTTATTAGTGTGTCGTATGTCATCATTATAGCATCAGGAGAAACAGACTTTACAAAAAAAATTCTTTTGGGAAGGATGAAGGAGGGCATGCACTATTATGTAAACTATTAAAACAACTCTGAGTTACAAGTTCATAGTGCGTTCATTGTACACAAAACTACACATTATTTTTAGTATGAATCCTTTTACTTTAGTTAGTTGGCTCGTTCACTGGTTTTTTTTGTGACATAGGCATGGCAAGTGAATGGGTAAAAAAGAATTGTGTAATGTGCCAAGTGCCAACAACGCAAGAGCGACTCTGAAAAATAAAATGTTCACGTTTTACACACTTTTTTTATCTACTTGTGTATATCTTTCGGCAATCTTTTTTTCACGCATATTTACATCTTTTTCTTCGTGGTAGGCTATTAGAGCACACTGACATGTCTTTTTCATATATTTTTTTTTGTGTGGATTATCCAGGAGGGTTTTTTTGTGGTTAGCCAAAATTCATGATTCAGTCATTTGACTCTGAAATCACTACATATCATTTTCAAGTTCAGAGTGTGGCTTGTTGCTGAAGATTAAAAATGCAAAAAAAGGAGGAAGTGATGGGATAATGGAGAATGTGTGTAATAACGCGTTTAAAAAGTCTTGATCTTCTTGACTTACTACAAAAAATGCATCTCATTTTTTAAAACCAGAAATAAATACACTTCTCTGCATGTACATGTTAGTGATCTAGTGATCTTCAATCATCAACATCATTTCATGGCGGTGCCACTACTGGTGTTAACCATTTTACAGCCAAGTTAAGTAAGCTTAACGAGTAAAACCACAACACAGAGCAAGAAAGATGAATGCCATACCACCATCACACGTAAAAGCTTGGAGTATTTCACTCAACACCCTTTCCTCTATATTTACACTTTATCTGCTACAACTGTCCAGTGAAGAGCAAATAAATGTGAAATATGGGAATACTTAAAAATCTAAGATTTCTTTCTTCGTACAGAGCAAGGTAATCTCTTTATAATATCCTTCCCAAGTTGAGCAGTAGAGTAGATTAAAAATTGATTTGAAGGTTTTCAACCAAACATCTTCTCTGATCTTGACAGCAAGATAGATGAATAGAGAGTTGTAATATTAGTGTTAAAAGCTTTTCAGCAATTTTTTGTGATGAGGTTCGGAAACTGGTTTTAAAAATGTACCAAACTTTATATCAGTGATGTCAGTGATACATGCCATGGAACGATAGCATAAAATATTTGTCTAAAGACAAATTACGTGATATATAAATTGAAATTTCATGCAAAATTCAGTATTTTAAAACTTCTAACATGAATATTTGCAAGGAACCAAGATAAGAAAACTAATGTGACAAGGGAGGAGGGTTCAAGGCTATTTGCTTGAAAGAAAGGCTTGAAAAAATAATGCTGCAGTTTTGTAGGATTATTTATGATCCAAGAAGCAAAATGATACAATTGGAGAACATCTGCTTCTTCTATGCTATTCTACTGCACTCTAAGTTTTGAACTGTTAGTTTCATATAATGCGGCACATGTTCGATGTGACATATTTTTTACGTATTTTATTTTTGGGTATATGATTTTTTTGGTTTGTCCGTCTGTCTGCTAATTCATTTCTGCGACTACGAAGAATAAAGTACAGATAAAGAATTTTGCATAAAATTACTTTAAAAAGAATTAACATGCTATATATTAAGGAGCTGAGAGGGAAGAATTAAGAAAAGTACCGTAATTCGTAATGCAACTTCTGTCTTGCTTGAAATTTGCACCATAAGTAGCATGCATGCAACATTTGGTAAAATTCTTAAGAGCTAGTGCAAAATATCCTTTCTTGTGACCAACATCTTTCACCCATGGACCGTGACTGCTGGTTATAAAGGCGAAATGGAATAGGAGAAAATTTTACTTCCTGCTACCTATTGTACAGTTGTATGACCATGAGCGATATCTTATCATTTGTTGCAAGCAAACGGAATACCAATAAATTCCCCTTGTTCCTTTTCTTTCCATCTTTACGACTCTCACTGTTCAATTGCTTTGCAGCCTTTGATGTAGTTCTCAAAGTGTTTTGTCTTTGCCTTTTATATCGTAAAATTCACAGAAGCTGCTAACAGAGAAATCCGAGAGTGAGAAAACAATATTATCGGTCATCAGTAACTTTACGACTTTTCTTTCAATGCGATTCCGAGTCCTGAGATACATTATTCTTCTAACTTACTCAAAGTACATTAATAATGTTATTTATTTTAGCTCTTTGTAAATATTAGCACTTGTGTAGGTGTTTCGTTTACCTTGCACATAAGCCATTGTAGTACTATCAATTTGTTGTAATAAAGCAGTCTCGTAATCCAATGTTTTTGTTAGATTACATCGTGTTACCACTGTTCCAGTTTACTTATCAGATTGTAAAAAGAGCTAACGAGTAACTCCCTTAATCTGCAGAAATGGACTCTGAACAAAGTTCACTTTAGAGAAGTAAAACTAAGCCCATGTAATAATATGGGTTATAGTCATAATAATAATCAAGGTAGAAGTGGTAATAATGATGAGTATGAGGGAGGAGACCAAGGCGTCAAGCAATGATAAAAAGGTAGAGAGTTTACACATGTATTATCATCATAGGGCAAGATGTTGCCAGAAATTCTGTCAACTGTAAATTCCTATTTATGTAAGCATGTATGTACTTGAGCCAGATCTCTGGTAACATTACTTTTATTTCATTCTCTAAACTTCTACTCTTCTCCAACTTGACAACTTCATTTTTCTCGGAACAAACCGTATCTTATATCTAGAACATTTTGCATTGTCATTTTAAAACCAAAAATGGGTAACCGGGACATGCCAAAAAGTAGAAAATTTTTAAATGTTTGAACACTAAAACGTACAGTACATGCCTATCCCATCCCATCATCATACGGTAAAAGTTTAATGTCTACTCTATGCTTAAAGTTTTTCCAGCAGTTTGGGAAAATCTTCAAGAAATCGACAAAGTTGGTGGTTTTGTAAAAAAGTTTTGATCTTTCTAAAAATACTTGATCATTTGAACTAAAATATTTCAAGGCATATAGTTTGTTTGTTACACAAACGAAATTCCATCTTGTATCTTTTGCAGAACATGCCATATACTGAACCAAGACGGACAACTGAATTGAGAAGAAAAATTGGACTGTTCCAGTTATTATTGGCATTGGCTTAAATTGTGACGTCTCAAGAAATCGCAAGAAATAAAATGTGGTCCATGGGACACCTTATCGACCGACATATTTACTTGTATGATGATTTGATGTAACGTTCTATAAAGTTGATGCATTTTACCAGATAAGAAGAATATGTGGCGTTATTATTAGTGGCTAGTAGCCAGACACCTAACATTTTCTTATTCAGTGTCCACTAGTAAATTTACTGACGACTGATATAACTATATAAGTCTCATGCATTTCGTATTACATATTATTTAGAGCTTATGTGTAGCACAAACCCACAACTCCCAGTCTACTAACTGCATCCAGAAAAAAACAGAACACATGTGCTATATAAACTGAAAAAGTGTGACTCGATTATAAACTAACCAAGTGCTCTACGACTTTATACAACAGAGTGTAGAATCCTTTTGAGCAAAAGCTCTCTTTCTTCAACTATAGGAATTTTCTCTCTTTTTTCTCTCTCCACACGCTCACTCTACTTACTAGAAGAACACTCGAAATTCTTCAATAAGCACCAAAAAGGTTCAGTTCAATAGAGTAGCAACAGAGAAACAAACTTACAAAGATGGATTGATATACCATGAGTTGAGTAACAAACAGCACGAATCATTAAAAGAAGCAAGGTATTTTTTTTCTCCTAACCTTTCCCTTTTTTCATGAAGGAAGCATCCTTATGAAGAGAAAGAGAAAAAAGAAGACGAAGCAGACTACCTACCTGTAGTCTTCTTTTTTCTGTTGTCAATGTTGTTGTCAATATCATTCAACTCCCAGAGTCACAGTCAAGTAAGCAATATCGTGGTCGGGCTTGAGCTATTCGATGTACTTGATGCGATCACATCACAAGAATGAGAAATTGAAGTACATCGTACAAAGTACAAATGTACATACAAAATATATAAAAAAGAAAGCAACAAAATGTAATGAAATGTGAAATATACATATAAAGACAAGTAGGATGAGTGAATATAGAAAGTAGTGTACAAACACATAAAATAGGACTACTTTTGATATGTTTACAAGTGTATATATTTTGTTTTAATGCTTTTATATTGAATAAGTAGGCTGGTGGCTTTTGCTGTGCTTGTGCTGTTGTGTGTGATGTGAGGAGTGAAAAGACTGTCTTTTTTTCCTAACACACACAATACAACCAAAAAGGAAAGCTTTTTGGTGTGTGTGTGGATATTTAAGTATGTAGATACATAACATATTATATTTTTTGTCCACGTTGTTTTTCTACTATGTATTAAAGTAAAAGTATCCAATGTGCACACATGACTTATAATCACGATACGATCGCCTAACAGAGTACTCTGGTAAATATGGCACATATAAAAGCAGTGGTGGTGGAGGTGGTGGCAAAAGCATCCTTGTTCTCTTCTCTCGAACGATGAAGTCGTGGTGTTCTGGTCGTTTCATTTCTTTCTATTTTTTTCTCTCTCTCGCTTTTTCCACTGGCAAAAATTTTCTATCGGGATGCAGGTGGTCGTGGTTGTTGCAGAGTTATAAGCATCACATCACATAAGATGGAAATAGAGAGAGAGAGGAACAAAACCTAACAGCAGAGGACCTGACTTGGCAGCCAAGAAAAACCAAGACCAAAAAAAGAGAAAGAGAGGCAGTCACACTCACAACAACCCAAAAAACGATGAAGAATTTCAACATAAGCTTTTTATGTACAGAACAAGAACAAGCTATTGCTCTGCTTTGCTTTACTCTCTTTTTCCTCTCTCTCTCTCATAATCATATAGAGTAACACTCTCAAACCAGTGCGCTCTCAGTTGTCTCTTGCCTTTCTCTTGGAAATAATCGGTTGTTCGTCTTCTTCTCTTGGAAGCACCATCATCATCCTTTTGTGCCAGGGCACCTAATTTTTGCTCTCATCTCACTATTCACCATACTATCATCATTTACTCTATCTATCTTCTTGATTATACAAAGTACACTAGCACAAAAATAACAGAGCAAAATTTCTTTCTTTCTCTTTCCCTTCCACCAAAAGTTATCATCATCTTGATCTGACCTAGCCCATCGTTCTTCGTAATAATCACAATTGTTATCACGGAAGAAAAAAGCTTGGTCTAGTTTTTTCCCTAAAACCAACTTGAGCAAAAAAGTTACACCTCTTCTTCTCCCTTTCATTTTTCATCATCATTCAAGCAAAAAAAGCTAACTTTGATAGCTTTTTCTGAAAAAAAATAGAATATTATATAACCTTCCATCCATCCCTGCTAGTTCAGCAATCAACACGTCATCCTTCTCGCTCGCAGAGTAATTGCTTCCTCGACTTTAATAACAAGTAAGACACAACAAAAAACAACAAGACAAAAAGTAGCAACAGGAAGACACATTTTTTAAACGTAGTAATAAGCATAACATGTCGTATAAAAACATTTCTTCAGCTCAGCAGAAGAAAAGGCATTAAAGTATAAAAAACCAACTTTTATTGTATCGCTGCGTTGCACGCTACCTCGATTACGATTTTTCTTCTTTCTCTTTCTCTATACTTACCTTATTGAATGTCTCAAAGAATGAAATTTTTTTGCAAACCAAATAACTCTCCTGCTTTACTTGTGAATGGCTATAATATGTAAAAAAAAAATCTTAACTAACTGAAAAAAGCGGCTAACATCATGACCGTACTACTAACAAATCAAGCGCTGCGCATACTTTATTGCATAACTGAATATAATACAAGTTTTCAATATAAATATAGAGTATCTTTTTTTTGAGAAAAAGCAAACAAACAGAAAAGAAGGCGTTTTTATAAGAAAACAAATTAGCATTTCTACTTTCTAATTTTATATGTATACATTGTTGATAGGTATGTATACATTCTATTCTGACAACTTTGTTATGCATCAAGTCATAATTCAAGTAAAGCTGTCATGCAATCTTGTAGAAAACAGCGTCTCTTGGGGGAAAGAGAATCACATGCAGTTTTTGTTGTACTTTGTACGCAAGCATTAATTAAAATAATTAGGGATAGAAAAAGAAGCCATTGTTGATTAGTTTTCTCTACTCTTAATTAGGCAACCAAATTCTCAGGGCAATATTGTAAGATAAATACTAAATTAAGACATACAAAGAGAAAAACATGTTTTTGCAATTTTTTCTTCAAATTAAAAGAGCCGAGCAACATAAGTAGATAATTATAATAATTAAATTCCTACCTACCTATATTCCATATAATATCAGGACATGCGACATAATATACAAAAGCACTGGAAATTTGGACAGAGCTGATTTTTTGTGATAATTTTTAATACAAAAAAAAAAGAAACAGAAAACGTGACATTTTTCATTTATTTCTCTTTCTGTCTCTATTTCTTTTTTTGTGAAACAAAGGAAACACCCAGCATACCCAGCTCTCTGTCTGTCTCTCTCTCTCCAGGAAAGTTCCATATTTTACCCAGATACTGACAAAGCTCTAATTCAAGGAAGAATATACGGGACAGGTAAGCCTCTTGTCTATTCTGTAACAGAAGCACACACACAACAAAAAAAACTCCCAACAGAACAGAGTAAACATCACACTAGTACATATTACATAATAAATTCTAAGTAGTAAGGATTTTTTTCTTATCTCATGGTAGATTTTTTTTGTCTAAAAAGCTTAAGAAAATGGTTTCTTATTTTTTCTCATCTGTTCAACTTTTTTTTTGTGTTTTGTATGCAACACCACTTTTTTGTCTACGCAAACAAGCTTTTCTCCACATTTTAACATTTACCTATCTAATATTCTACATGCAAACCAATAAAACATACTAAGCTTTCCATGTAATGTATTTTTATGTTGTTTTCTTTAAACTAGCACACACGCGATTTATCAGATCTTATTTTGGAAGGGTGATTTTTACAAGAGATATCATATGAAATTGTACCGGTTTTTTTTTGTCGGAAAAAGTCCATGAGATTTAAAGCCAAAGGGCAATGTTTCATGACGATCATTCCTCTCTCATCGTATACATGTCTTGCAATGTTAAAATGTGTTTATACTGATTCGACTAGACAGGTAAAAGTAAACATTCTCGTAGATAGATATACAATAGATATTGAGAACATAGAAGCAACCAGTAGAAGTTTTGTTTAGTAACATGTATAGCATGAGAATATAATGTCATGTTCAGTAGGTCAACAAGCTCATATGGATTCGAGAAGGTTGTACTCTAAAATTTTCCGGGTTTGGTCTACTGTGTGTAATGAAATGTTGTACAAGAGTAGTCGACAGATACCTAAATATTTACTACATTCACCTAGTCAGTCGTGTATAACAAAGTTACAAAAGCAGACTGTATTATAGCGCGTACCGAATAAATGAAGGTATTACTTTCACTTTACGTTGTCCCAATCGTTTTTCAGTTTTATAGTCAAGTTGCCGTAATGCATGTTTAAAGGACACTTAACGATATAATGATTCCCGTTTTTGTTGAACAAAAAAACAACGAAATGGCATTGCATGCAAGTTATTTTTATAATGGGTCTAGAGCATACTTTGCATTGTATGGTCGCATGATTGGATATAGTTTTTCTTCCTGGTTTTTGAACTTGTCATTTCATTTACAATTAAGTTTTTCAAAAAATGAAGACTAAAAATAAAGCATGGCAGTATTATTCATTTGTAAGCCATTAGCCAATTTGCCCCATTTTGCTGGAAACGCATTTTCATGATATTAAGTAAAACTTTTGAAAAATATACTAAATGGTATTGACAAGTTATTTTGGCCTATATTTAGTATGATTTTGAACAAGGAAAGTATGTATCTAGACGAAATACATTTCCGGGGAAAATAATTTATTTTATGATTAAAAAAAAGATTTCATTTCCTAGCGGAAAAATACTAAAAGCCACCAATATAAAGTAAGTAATGTATCTTTTTGTGTAGTAGCTTGAGTGCCTGCTTGCATGCATGTCTTATAATAATATATGTGCTGTGAGTCTTTCAAGTAAACAAGTAATCAGACTATCGTGTGCGTGTCTCAGGATTTCCCAAGATGCATAATTCAAGATTTAGCAAAAATTATTTTGTGACCCTTTTACTCATTGGCATTCTCTTACAACCTACCCCACCGTCCATTTATCCTAACAGTTACTCGTAGTATTACTTGTATTACAGACTATCATAATGTATAACTGTAGCCTAGTCCTTTGCAATTGATTTTATGAACATGCACGATTTGTGAAAGTGACAGCACATTTAGTAGTGTGCTTAACTCAATACAATTCAATCCGCAATATTTTACGGAAATAAGCAATTTCTAATGTGCAAAAACTAGTCACTTTCCAAAGTACTATGCATATTTTATTTACGGATGACTATGTGCGGCTAGGATGAAAGTGAACATTCGTATTCAAGTCACACATTTTTTGTTTTATTTTCGCATGCATTTTCGTATTTTAGTTTAGTCTTGTCTATCCATCTATTGAGTATTTCAGCAATACTTCAATAAAAACTTTTTTTTGCTGTACTATATTTCATATACCTATTTATTAATTTTCCACCGCAGTTACATATAATACCACCCAGATTTACTCAATTTAATTCCGATCCACACCGTCTTGAATCAGTGCGTGTGAATAATATAGAAAAAGTGAACGTGTTCACCGTTCCATCTTGTTTAGATTACTTCAGAGCTTCAGAGTATTACACTAACTCAACGACCTTTCTCTTCTCTTTACCCCTATTGGAATTCATGCAAATACCACAATAAACACACCTCTCGCTATATAGAAAGAAACGCACCACAAAGTATCCCAAAGAAGATTTCATATATTCTCATTTAACACCACCAAATAACAACTCGCTTTCTCTCCTTTTCTCTTATTACATTAGCATTACTATTATTATCCTTACCTAGTATCGGTGGTAGTATCATGGTCACATGGCACTACTGAACTATAATAATTTAAAACACTGAACGTGTCTGCGGTATGGTAGTAGTGGAACTAGTACTTTTACTACCGCACCCACTGCATACTACTTAACTAACCCGTGTCCGGACAACTGCCGCGTAGGACAACTGCCACTTTGGACAACTGCCGTTCGGACAACTGCCACTCGGACAACTGCCATGTGGACAACTGCCGTG